>BMAW01013469.1:337532-389255 GCA_019974015.1 Nephila pilipes
GTTCTGATATGCACATTTATTATCAAATCTCGTATTTTTGTGTCTTTGCTCTTATTTCTTTGCTGGTTGCACTCATCCTTACCCATTACCTGGCCAAGTTAATAAATCTTCGTAAGTTACACAATTTTTTTTTATTGAAGCAAATTTAAGTATAATAACTAAGGCTGCATAGACACAAATACTGTGTAAAAAAAGCGCGCAGGTGCGTGTACTTTTGCCTATACACCAGCAAGACTAACATTTAGTAGAGTATTTTAGTTTACGTTCGTGAATGATTGTGTTTCATAATATTTTAACACATCCCCTCTCCCTTTTTTACTGTGGAAAATTTCAAAAGTCTGAGTGCACTTTTTCACTATCGCTATTTTTTTACGATCGTTATTAGTTCTCTGCTTGTAATATATCCTCTATTATCGAACTTAATATTACTCGGTAGATAATATTTAGTGCTTTGCCTCTAAATTTAAGTAAGGCAAGGTCTAATTGCGATCGAAACCGAATTTAAGATTTTGGTTTCGTTTGTGATCATGTGGATAAACAGCGATCACAACAACTGCTTGCTTCTTATTCTTGGGGTCGCGGTAGCCTAGTGGTCTTGGTTTCGGATTCGTGGCTGGCGGTTTTCGTTTAGTCGCGGGTTCGGTCCTTGGCCGCCAAAGACCTGCCGGGGCTGATGCACGTTAAATCTATCGGGGCCCGAAGCCCTCCCGGAGGCGTGGAAATTGGGAGTGCTAGTTCAGGTGTCGTCCTCGTCACTTAATCGAGGTTCCAAATTACGAGGTCTGTCGCCAATAGCTCTCGTGTTGCTTCTAGTGCGACGTTAATAGAAACTAAACTAAAAGTCTCTTTCTAATACGGTAGTTGGAGATCCACTTTTCCCATGTATAAGTATTTGTTACTCAGGATTGGCTCTAGTGAATGATCGGATTTTAAATATTTCAAAACTGCACTAGTGTTCAAAATTAAGAGAATTTTCCGATTTTGTCGACTATCTCTAGAACGACTAGATAGATTTTAATGAAATTTGATTTGTACATAAAATTGATACAATACAAAATAACTATTTAACAGTTATGATACACACGCATGATCGTGCGTAACACTTATCGGAGTGACAAGGTAGGAAGCAGCAATTGCAGATAGAGCCTTTATATCTGTAAGAGGAGGTATGGTCCCCTCTTACAGATATACAGGACTCGTACCGTGATTTTATGCTGGAACCAAGTTTGAGTTCCTATGCCAATTGGCCCCACTCGTGCAGCAACGCTGTTTTCAGGTCCTCGGAGGGGGAGGGATTGCGAAAAGCAATTGCTCTCCCAGGCATGTTCAATAGGACTGATGGCTGGCTAATCCCTCCGGCGAATATCCTCACTTTCCAGAAATTCGTTGACCAGGTGAGCTCTATGTGACCTCGCCTTGTCATCTGTTAAAAGAAAATCAGAACCAACTGCACCCCTGAAAAGGCGAACATAGGGCACCAAGATCTCAACCCTATACCTCTCGGCAGTCAGTGTCTCTCTCAAAGACATGGAGCTGTGTGTACGGCCATCCAACATGGTTCCTATCCAGACCATCAAGCCTCCGAGGTCGATTTTTTGGACATTAGAGGAGAGGTAGCGGGTCCCTGGTTCTCTCCATATAAAATTACGGCGAGAATCACAGGTTACGTTGAACCGGGACTTATCAGTTAAGAGAACGGTCACCCAATGATCCAATCTCTGCACCATTTTAAGCGGGCTCTCCTGTTGGCAGAACTGAACGGGATGGCCGTTCATAGATATAACAGGCCTTCTTGTAAACAGCCCTCTCTCATGAAGTCTTTTGGAAACGGTCACCTTTGAAACTTGGGTTATTGTGGATGCATAAACAACTCGTGAGAGACCCGAGAAGCTGTAGCATCCCTCTTACACCTCGCTGTAATGGACAAATAGTGATGTTCTCCTGCTGTCGGGGCTCTTGGATGACCTTGCCTCGGCTTTCTCTAGACCAGGGCTTCTTAAACTTTTGTCATTCACGACCCCATTTATGATTGCGAGTTTCTTGACGACCCCATTCAAATATAAAAGAAAAATAAATTAATATTTTTTGATTTATTTATTAGGTAACAATACACATATGAAAATATATAGTTTTAGAATTCGTTTTGAAACATACAAAAATCTAAAATTAAAAATTGCACAAAAAATTATAAAATTGTATTTACTATAGTTTCAAAAATAAAAGTGGATTCTGACCGTCTCGCTCGAATATATTCAAGTAGTTGCGTGGTAAGTATTAAATTAAAATATAAGTAAAAAATTTAATAAGATGGATGTGCCTGTTTTTTATTGCATAACAAATCAAATCTTGGTGGAATGTTTGAAACTGCTGGACGCAAGACCTCTTCAACATTTTTTAGCGCTGAACGATATTGGGATTTAATATGTGTTAAAGCTGAGAAAGTAACTTCACATAAATATGTGGTGTTGAATGGTAGAAGTACATTTAACGCCATATCAGCGATTGTGGGAAATTCAGTTCTAGTTCCGATCCAGAATTCAGTCAAGGGCTTTTTTTGAAATTGTAGTTTTAAGTTTGAGTCACTCGAAAGCTCGGCAAATTCCTCTTGCTGAAAAAAAAAAAACTGAAATCTTGTGTACGGCAGAACACTGACAATTGATCACACTAGAAGAGCGTCAACACTCCACTAATTCACATTACAGTCAGTGTTATTGAATCATTGTTTAGCTGCGGGTTGCACGTGTGTACGCGCGCGCATTCCTCCCTTTGATTGTGTGTGATATTTAGAGGTGGCGGTCAGAGTGGGAAGTCAGCGGCGCGCGGTTTATTCAACATGTATGATACCGACAAACGCACTAACAATGTATAGACACAGTATAATAATAGCGATCGTTTACTGCTGTCGGTGGAGATAGCTCAAAACCTTCAACAAATGCGCGTGTCTAGAAGCTGCAAGTCCACTGTATTCCGCCAACTCTAGTGATGTTATAAAATGGTATATATAAATATTTGACATTGTGAAATCTCTCGCGACCGCAGAATTTTGCTACGCGACCCCATTTGGGGTCGCGACCTATAGTTTAAGAAGCCCTGCTCTAGACGGATCCGGTATCCTGAAGCTGTTTCCATAGGTTGGATGCGACTTTGGGCGTTAAATCGAATTCTTTACAAATCTGGGTTTGAGACCGTTTCTAGCCTACCCTCAATTCGACGCCTTATTCCATCATCTAAATATTGGTAGTTACTCAGTTTTACTACTTAAATTTAAGCGACTGCTGCAAAAAACACGAAATGCGCTAGCGAACGAAACGTGGATTTTGGAATGCGCTTATAAATCCTGTTTTCCGACTAGTTCCACCACACATGTATTCGACGATTTGCATCATTGTTTCGAAGCAGTATTGCGTTCAATTCTTTTCATAAAATTCGACAAATTATGCAAATTCCCTTAATTTTGAACACCACGCATAGTGATACAAGAAACTAAAAAGGAACCAAGTTTTATTTTCAGATATAAATATTTTATATGTGATCCTTTAGTTACATAACAAAAATCTAATCTATAATTAAGTTCGTCCCGCACATTTTTTGTAGCACCACGCTATCAATGGTTCCTAATGCTGCTCAAATGTGTTCTTGCGGTGGTGCATGAATAGTGTTTTTTGGCGGCAGCTATCGTGACTTCGCAACCTATATCTTTAAATCATCGATACCATTGCAGAATATTCTTGCAACTTTGTGCTTACTTTCCGAAGCGATTTCTAAATGCACGCTTTACAGAAATAACTGAAAAATACTTATGTATATTCTGATACTCTTCTGCTTCATAGTCGCCATTTTTTTTTTAATTATTATTATTATTATTTCAGTCGCAACATTCTATAGTTGTGCTGTCATCTGCTGATCGACAGTGGAAAAAAAAGAACTTGGTATATTTTCCTTTAGTTTCTTGTATCACTTGTTTAGAATATGTTCCTAAGACCCAAGGTCAACTTTGAACCATAAATTTTAAAATAATTTGTATCAATCGCTTCAAAATACACGAAAAAGTACTGAAAAAATGCTAAAATAATTTTTATTTTTGAGAAATTGTCTCCTGGAGGATACATCGGGACAGTGTGTGACATATTGTTGAATTAAAAATTTTCATTAATCTTAATTTAATGAGTAATTCATAATAATTAGCATTTTGAGTATAATGTAAAATTTGAATCGCAAAATATTACTGTTCGAACTGTTTGCACTAGAGTCCTTACTTTCCAAAATTTATCATTCTTTTTTCTCTCCATCTTATATAATAAAATAATTTCTCAATTTTAAGCTGTTTCATATTGAAAACTCGCTATTTCTAAGAAATGTAGTCTGCTAGTGCGGGAATTAGTTTTTTCTGCTCAATTCATTCGAATTCTAGGAAATTTTAAATTAGACATAATTACAGCGTCACTAAGAATTGTTTCATTTCATTTCTAACAGAAACAGATTCTTTCCTGTATCCTTTAAATATCTACATTTGATGAATTCAGTTAGCAATTAAAAAATATCATTCGGAGCTGAAATATATGCCATAATTATTGTTTCAAATCAAGTGATTTTGATAGCCATTGACTCAATGTCTCCTACAGGCGACACTGAAATAACAGCGTTCTAAGTCAGAAGTGGGAAGATTTGAGTGAGAAATTAATAATGTTCTATATAAACAGCAATTTTAAGGAATTCAACAGAGTGTTTAATAACTTTTTATAATACAAATAATAAAAAATATGAACACTTAGCGATGCGCAAGCGTGTAATTTCTTTCTCTCGGAAAACACAATTTTCATTTTACCATAAATAAGTTACGAATAAAAAATGTTCTCTAAAATAATTTTAACAGAACTACCATCCATTAACATGGAAATTAACTTATTTAGTGTCTCCTACAAAGGACTGAGGTGGAAAAACGTTTTAGTTTCGAAAGTATAAATTTTGGAAATCCGGTAATTCATTTGTGCTTAACCCTGTATTGGTGAATAACATTTGGCTGAGGAAAGAAAACTTACTGTTTTTACTGAGATTGCATTTGTCGTCACAGAAAGTTATTCCATCGCTACGCCAAAATTTCAAATTTACGATCGAAGGCACATGGCCATATCTGGCTCTTGCGCCAATAACCTTCACTCACTCAGATTCATTCCTCTCGTTCACAAAGGATGTTTTTCATGAAACCCGACTGTGGAAACCAGGCTACTTGTATGCATTTCGATTTGTATGTACACATACGGCTGTTCTTCTGTTATTGTACAACTCAGCTCTAAGCTGAAGAGCGTTTATTTTTTCTTCAGTGAACGAACGAGAATTGTGTATCGACTGAGATAAGTATAGAGGGCCAAACCGGGATGGAAGCATGTAGTGATTTAGAGCCATAAACCTCTGATTTATTAATTGCATTGTTGAACGAGATCCACTAACCTAATGATGAAATCCCATTAAATGTTTTACCGTCTTTACAAAACTTTATATCAGTCTTCTTTTAGTATTGCGGATTTCTTTCAGCATTGCAAAGCATAAAAAAATTCTGTATCGTGTATTAAATTTGAATTCCAACGTATCAACCCCTATGTGCCCCAATATGAGTGATATCACTTGCCAGTAAAAAGAACTCTTTGATCCATCACAAAAACACATGAGGGATGTTCTAAAAGTAAGTTTCGTAATTTTTTTCTTCACGCGGAATCTTTAATTGCCAAAAAAAACCCTCATCATTTATACACCTTGCATTTTTTCCCCGACATAGTCGCAATGGACATTCAGATATTTGTCGTCGTGTGAAACCACTTCGGTAAAACTCGGTTGATAGGAATTGTCGCGCAGCCTGCTCCACCTCGGGGATGGGCCTAAGCATGACTAAATTCGCTGTGTGGACGCCACGTCTGACACCGTTATGCTCGCTTCTATCCGCTAACATGTACTATACTCGAGTGGTGTTGCTTTCATTCGTGGATGTGGTAATGTTGTCATTTTCTAAAGAAGAGATAGTGTCGTCGACGGCACCTTAATACTGGTCACATTTCGAAATACATTAGGGTCCAATTGTATTATCGGCTTCCCAACCTAAAGCGATGGCACTTTTCGACACAGAATCTCAATATCATAGCTAGGCGTTCAAACGGTTTCAAGAAAATTTAATATGATGTGTGCACGATTTATTGTTATCGGCATAGTTCCATTATGATACACGTTTTATTCTGCAGATGCAGTCCCGCCCTTATAGTTTTCGCATTCAAAAAAATTTTCTTAAGTTAGACAACTACTCGAGTAATTTATGTGATATGATTACTTCCCTCAAAAATTCAGTTAGAAGTTTTGAAATGCTTAATTGTAATTTTTGGTGATTAACTTTTTATCATTCAGTATACATTTAGTGGATAACTTCTCCGTTAGTTCATCCTTCAATGTCTTGCATTCTTCTGGTAAGTACGGACTTCACTCCTATGAGACACCCCCACACACAGTGATCTTTCCCATGGGGTGTCTTCGGTAAACATGGAGGATGTGCCCCCGGAATACTTAGCAATCTTTCCCTATTTTCGATGCTCCTTGTCCACCGTTTTTTTCAAACGTCTAGATCATGGTTTGTCGCAGTCACGTCTGGTTCTTGCATATACGTGTGATACTTATATTCTTTAGTGTTGTATTTTAAGTAAAGCAGGACCCTTGTGGTGACCGGGAATGTCAGAATAGTTCCACTGCAGCTCATGCATATCATAAGAGGCGACTAAAATGGGTACCCAGCGTCTGGGGATTATATCAGGGGACCTCAGGGACTTGCCTACTTCAGTTAAGTACGGGCATCATGACCCCGAGGCACCCTATTGATTTTTTGCTTTCCTATGGGATTTACTGTCTTTGGTAAACACGGGTGACGCTCTCCCTGGATAATACCCTTGCGATTGTTCTCTATTTTCGACCCTCCTCTTTGTCAATTCAATTTTTTCGCGTCTAGACTACAGTTAAATCTTGTTTGGCGCAGCCTAGCTACATCTGACTCTTGCGCCAATAACCTTTACATTCTTTCACTTAAGGAGTGGACGGACTTAAGGGAATCTGGGGTCCGGTTTCGCATTTTCTTTGTACTCGAATTTAACTTACTTCCTTATATCTGATTGAGCTCAAATGTTGCATGCACGTGTAACTCCCATGACGAAACAATATTATGGTATGCTGCAGTGGCGGACTTAAGAGAAGGGAGGCCCTGCATTCGACTTCATTCAATTGAATTGAAGTTTCCCACACATGTATAGTTCACGTAATTGCTTTTTAGTCTTAAATTTCCCTATTAAAAAGAACTAAATATAAATTTTAAAATTTTAAACTACTCTATTTAAAAGATGCAGCTCAAAATGTAGGTACCCACGTTTTAGGATGTACACTTTTCTACTGAAACTGGGTCCCTTGACTAGGGTTGGGAATCAAAAGAGTGAGTGAGCGTCCATCAGAAACCCACTTTGTTGTTCCGAATGATTTGTGAGTCATTATCGGTATTCCGTCTTAGTTATTGTGTAACACCGTGCTTCCGGGCTTAGAGCAATTAACGGAACGAGCCCAATCCTGAAAAGAGCATTCTATGAGATCCACCACCCAAAAGAAGACTTATTCTGTGTAAGGGAGAAAGGGAGCTGAGACAGACAGATGAAGCATCTTAGTTTTATTCAAGCAAACAGCATAGAAGCAAGGAAGGAAAATCCATTGGGTCGATCTCATGGACGAACGCCAGCAGTGTAGCAGTAGTAGCCATTTAAACTGAACTCCGCCCCTTTAATTGTATTTTAAACTTTTCCATGTGATTTTATTTCTTAAATTTTTGAACCAGTTAAAATTCTACTTTATTAGGTTTTGAATTTGAGCGAAAAAGGATTGCTATGATAAAGTTTAATAATACATAAAATTTGTTTATACATTTATGGATTTGATTAGACGAATACCCTATAAAGGTTTTATGTAAATTTTCTATATCTATTTCTGAATCGAAAGTTCAAATCAACACATGTATTTGTAATTTACAACTTAAGGATCACAATTAATATGCTGAATAAATTATCCAAGTACTATTTCTCAGTACCAATTCTAACCTTCGCTTTTATTTTATTTTAAGTATAAAACGAGGTAATGTAATATTTAAAACTGTAATCAATATGTCATGATTCAAATATTTTTAGTTCCTGATATAAATCAAACGTACTAATTGGTTAATTGTTTTTGTATTGGCGTATAGGAACTTGGGAAGAAGTCTGTTATCTGATTAACGAAAGAAGGTCTGGAACGCCCTTAACTATAAGAGGTTTGTTCTAGTTTCTATGAAAAATTTATATTTTCAATTTGACTTTAAATTAAAACTTTTCGTATGTACTCATTTTTAGAGTTAAAGAAAACAAAGCTTTAGTCTTTCTTTAAGAAACATGGAATGTTTAACTATTTTATATACAATAAAACATACTTTCTAAAGCACTTCTAATAAATATTAGGGATTTAAGTAATTCTAAGGTCTCAGGTTTAAGTAAACAAAAATTCATATGAGAGGTAGAAATCCACTTCAACATATGAAGTATTAATTTTAAAAACATAGAATGACAAGAATTGAAACTTATTCCTGATTGCCACAGCCAATCTTGCTTTTCATATTTTAATTTCCTAAAGTACCACCAAAAATATCGAGATAGAAAAGTTATTTTAATTGGTATGACTTTTCAATGAACACTGGCATCGAAAAGTTAATACCATGCTGGAAATAACGGCCGTTAATTTATGCAAATATATTTTTCAACTGATTTCAATATGACATTTCCAACGATACAAACTATTAATACCCATGAAAGTTCTGCCATAAACTTAAAAATTGTTCAATGACATCATCTCGGTTCGGAAGCATTGTTCACGAAAATGGTTATCCATGGCCAAATACGTATCATTGTCGGATGGAGATGTCCAGGGAGGATGAGGTAAACTCCAACTAAGTGTTGAACCTGTCACACCAGGCTGAGGTCTGGCGTTGTTCTGTAAAGAGAACTACCTCTATTGGTTAATGGTGGCTGCCCAAAGAAAAGTAACTAGAGATGATTACGCCCTGGTTGTGATGCTTTGCCACTCTAGAAGTATACCAGCTCTGGTTCAACAACTCACAGAGCCTTCTGTTGATGAATGTGCTAAAACCAGAGGACGACAGATGATATATCTCTTTGCGTTTGTTTGTATCACATCCATTTCATTACACGCCGATCCAGGAAAGGGACTTTCTGTATGATGGCACAAAGAGTAAAGATAGGCCACACACGCTGGAGTTGAAATTAGATTGAGGAATTCAAAGTCTGCCCTGCTGTCCAGATGACAATTACTAGTTTCTGACGCTCTAAACTCTTGTGTTTAATGTGGTTCTCCTGTCGCTAGATGGACGTCCCACCTGAACCTGGCCCAAGAGGCTTTATGTCGGTCAATGAAATTATGGGACTGCTTCTGGCTACATGACCAATTGAACTCTATCGATAAGTTACGTTTGTAAAACATGACTCAGAAGTGTTTGTTCCCTCTGTACTGTACTCCTGCAGAACTGCTTTCTGACATGTCTAAAATTTTCAGTGACTTATCGTTCACAAGAATCATGTCTTCCTGGACGTCATTCTGGCTGGGGTTGGCCGTGACTTGCCGTTTGTATTTCACTTTCGCCCCAGCTGCACGAATTTTGGGATATCATGTATACAAAATTTGATTAAAACTAGTTATATTATTTGAAGAGCTTTTCAGTTTTTAACAGTGCAAAGTCATTTCTTCGGCTTTTGAAACTGTTTCTTTCATTCTTGATTTTCACGTATTTAAAATAAAGGCTTTTTCTTTCCATGTTTCGCTTTGTATGGTATATTTGATAATTCTGTACTTAGAATATTGATTTTATGCTATTTTTAAATGTAAGATCTATAAATTAGATATAGTTTTTGTTTTTCAGTGTCTGATAGGAACAAATTTTAAAATTATAATATTATAAACAAAACGGTGCACAAATTATGAGAAATGTTCTCCAAGAAAGAAGAAAGCAATTTTTGAAAATATTAAAATTGTAGTGCTAGTCTAATTGTCAACGCTCTGTTCATTAACACGCGAGTTGGTTGAACGCGGCTTTCTATTATCGCTTCCTCCACACAAGCAATGTTTGTGATACCAGCCTAGAGACATAATGAGGGTTGCTATTATATTTCTGTCCTAATAATGAAAACAAATAAGGGGATCGAAATTGGTTTATTGTTTTTCAAAATATTCCATGATGATCAATACATCTTTACGTTTAACCAATTTTCAAAGCACTTTTCCAGTCCGATTGAGGTAACCCAAACATGTTTTGTCGAACCTGCTTCTTCTCGAGGGTCGAATCGCTGTCCACGTAATTTATTTCGATGTGGGAATAAGAAGTCATTGGGTGCCAAATCAGCTGCGGCGGATGACCCATCAGCTCGATCTTCGTCTGTCAGAAATGCCTCGTTTGAGTCGATGTGTGAGCTCTACTGTCGCGATGAAGGATGATCTGCCCAACTTTCCGCTTTTCGAATTTCTCCGATGACTTCTGCAAACAAATGGTCGTGTACCATTCAGAATTGGACTGTCCCAGGTTGCTCAACGCCACTGTTGCCAGTTACGACCGTTAATGCCGGTGAAACAGGCAATCATTTGTTTCGATGCTTTCCTCGAAGAACTTTGTTGTCATTCTTGTTCAAGACCCCATACAGTTGATTGCTGTTTGTTTCCGGCTCATATGCATAGATCCATGATTCGTCACCTGTGTGGATGTTATAGACAGCCTTGATGTACCTTTGAATTACCAACATTTTGCACCAATCGACACTGAGCCTTTTTGAGCGTTTGTCAGATTATAGTGGATCCAACGCGAACAAATTTTTACGCTCAAATTATGCAATATTTTATTGATGTTGGGTCATACTAATGTCCAAAGACGCCTATCTCACGGTATGTCATGACGATCTTGTTTATCAGTTCACGCACAGCATTGGATTTTCTGGCACAACAACGGATTTGGAATAATCTTGCACGGGATTCGTCCTGGATCGAACATCGACCACGATTAAATTGTTATACCAATTTTTAGTGCCAGATGCACTCTATCGCCAGAAAAGAATTAAGTTCATCGAAGCACTTTGTCTTGACAATCCACGTCGAAAGCGTGAAAATAATGGCACGGAAATACCACGATTCACCCCATTTTTGGACAGAGAAGAACTCTTTCACTTACTGTCAACAACACAAATAAAGTTATATGGTAAATCGTTTGCTGAATTTATAAGTTTAAAAATATCAAACTTTTGATTAAAATCAAAATTGCGGTCGCCTAGCAACACTTACTGTTGCCAGCCAGAAATATAAATAGCAACCCCAGCACCATGACACTTATTTTTCTTTAGGAAATTCAGGATTAATCTTTTGTTCCGGGATGTCACGACTGCCCAGCAGACAGACATTTAATGTATCTTTATATGGTCTGTATCGAAAATATGAATGTTCAAGTGATTTGTTTTTGTGAGAGATTATTTCCCTTATGTCTTTTAAATGAAAATTCACGACGTTCAACCATTTATGTATGTCAAATTTCAAGGTTATCAGTGCGCATCCATGAAGTAAAGCGACATATGCACCTCCCAAGAAACTTTCTGGTAATTTGAAATAGTTTAAGTTCTTTTATTGTACTATTATAGATGTTCTGAGCTATAATTTTTCTTTTTCCTCTCGTGGTTAAATTGTTCATGGATAAGAGCTAACCAATTCCTGAGAAAGAATAGGAAAGTATTACTTTGTCCGAAATGTTTCTAATATCAGTGTTAAAAATCGATGAGAGAAGAGGGATTTCTATAGAAGATGCAACCTCCCACCGAACAATTACAGGAGCTTTCTTCCAGGAAGGTGATCTACAAGCATTAAAGTAAGAAACCATAGATCTCCCTCTTTGACCCACGGGTTTCTGGTTGCTTTCGTAACGAATTGAGTGAGTCCGAAAATCTGGCTCGAATAATATGTAATCTTTTGTGAATCTGGTTTGTACAAAAGCTCTTTGAATCTTTTATTGAATTTTTCATCCACAATGAATAAGGAGAAACAGCAATGCTTTAAATTATTTTAACTCGAAGACGAATTCCAAACGTCGTTTTAAGCAAACGAAAATGTACATTAAATAAGAGTGAAGTAGAAAATAAAATTATATGAATGGGGAGACAATGCAAGAGTATATGAACTAAAAATCATTATTCTTCGAAATTTCCTGCCTGATGAAACAGACATCGAATTTGAAAATATACAACAAATTGCGTCCGTCGTTAACCATTTCTGAACCCGAAATGAGGAGGATGTCTTTCTTGGGAACTTGGGATATCCAACATTGCTACATGTGATGTAGAGTTTTGCGTTGGTAATGAAAAGTGAAAATGAAATTTCGATATAAGTTACTGTTAGAATACCCTGGTCTGAGTCTAAATATTTTTAATCAAAGTATAATATAGCTTTGCAAAACAAAACGGAATGTAATATAACTAATTTGTATAAATTTTTTCATCTTATACCTGTCATGAAGAAGACCCACTTTCTTTAACACAATTTTTCAAAATTAAGTGATTTTGTCAGATTGTATCTTATTGGATTCTGTTAGCAGAATTTTTGTTCTCATGGTAACTTTATTGTTTTTCTTAAATGATCTTTATTTTGTAACTTGATAAACAACTGTAATGGTCCTTTGACAAAGCTCATAATTGGGAGGATAAGATTATTAAGCGTATTCTTGTTTGTAGGCTATTTAAACTAAAAGAAATTGTTTTTCGTGGCGTCGACGATGCCTCCTCCCTCCCCATAAAAATATCTGGGCTTGAGAGTTAAACACTTTATTCCTTATGTTGGTGTAAAGAAGTGTTGTGTTAACCTGATAGTAAGTAGAAAAGTGCTAGGAGTGGAATCATTATTTTGATAAATGTATGTTTATTTTCTAATTTTCAATCACGATAGAAGTGTGGTTATTAAATAACGAAGGACTGACTTGCAAAATGAATTATTTTGATTTCTTACACATATCTCACTTATCACCTTCATTTTTGATCCGTCTATCCCTACAACTTGAATGCTTAATCTTCCATTGTTTACAGTAACGCGCTCTTTTGTGGTACACCTCTGGACGGCTTTCTGTCACGAGCTTCAACGGACCTAATCTTGTCTTTTCATGTACCAGATTCACCTACTGGAAACAGTTAAACATGGATCAATGGTTCAGATAACACCAGAGATGGCATCGTGAACAGTGAATGATACCAGTCTTTCAGGAGTACACCGATTGTGACCAGCGTTCAAAGATTTTAAGTCGATCTGGAATCAGGAAACAGCTGAGCTTTATCAGTTGAAAAAGTCAAGTTTTGAGTTTGGTTTTAAAAATGGAAAACCGAGTTTCGTCGGATAAAACATGTTTTTCCAATGGGTATAGAACACCGTGCAAGACGAAACAATCGGATTGAAAATGTTACTTGACTCGATCCAAATAAAGTAACAGTTGTCATTGTGGTTTTCGGTTCAAACGTGGTCTACTCACAAATGATGCGGACGCTCGGGTAGGACTCCAGTATGAGCCGTTACACCGAAATAATGGGGAGGTGCGAAAATTATAATGAAGAGATCGATAGAAGTGGATCCGTGGATACGAGATGGGCACATGATAGTATGAGATAGTGCATTTACATCGCTTCATGAAAGTTAGGCAAGTGAAAGGTGTTTCCTCCGGGGAGCCGCGATTGCTCGATGGCGCAACAAACATAAACAGTTCGATGATTCAGAAGCTGGTTTGCGCTATTTACTCGCAACAAAGATTTCGTTTGCGTGGTGCGTTCATCTGGACGAAGCAATGGATCAATCACCACCTCAGGTCGAAGCGGCTCATCTGGTGGCGCCACCGCCCCTAGAGCGGAGCGAATGAATCCGGAAACGCGCAACGATACGGCTGAAGCAAAGTCATGGCGTCAGTTTTTGGGATACGCAATGGCGTGATTTTCATTGACTACCCGGAAAAAGGTAAATCGATCACACTGCGATGGTTATATTGACTTGCTGGTGTTTGAAGGAGGAATGCAAAAACGACCGCACATGCAGAGAAAAACTTTTCACTCAGCATAATGCACCCTGCCACAAGTCGATGAAAGAATGGCAAAATTGGTTCGAATTGGCTTTGATCTGTTTCCTCCCCATACTCGCCAGATTTAGCCCCAGTGACTACTTGCCTTTGCTGATCTTAAAAATGCTCCAGGGAAAAAGGCCTAAATGAGGAGGTCATCATGAAACTGGTTTATTTTGAAGAAAGATAATTTTTATAAACATGGTATTGAAAATTGGTGTTGAACGATTGTATCACCCTAAAGGTGATTGTTGATGAATAAAAATTTGCAAAAATGTTGTTTTCAAATAGTCTGACTATTGACCATGTTAGAACGGGTGCAAGATCCTACGAATAAACCAGATGGTCGAACACTGTGATGCTGTACTTGCTTAGAAACCTCTGGCAATGAATTTATGGATTCTTTGTCAATCTTACACTATCAGTAATTACCGAATACTTAACCACTGTCAGATAGAACCAGATGACCAATTTTTCTGATATCGTCACCATTTTTCACGCGGAGGCGAACTGTTCTCGAACCATGTTCATCGATCATCTTGAATGTTTATCGTCGTACACTTCTTTCGATAAATTTTAAGTTTCAGTAGCGGTTTTCCGAGTTTCAAATTTCTAACAAATCATTACCTAATTAATTATTTTCAAACAAAACAAAAATATTTCTAATGCGAATGATGTTTACTGGAATATTGATTTGTTCACAAGAGAGGACTTATTATAAGGGAAGGCTTCAGGTAAAGAACTGTGATCTCCGGCATTTATGCATGCGTGTATTCTTCTGTAGCAGCGTCAGTCTCAAGTAGTGCTGCTTTATAAACAGAGCCGTCTATACATCCCACGTCACTCTGTTTGGGGTCACGCCCAACCCACAAGAAAAAAGTTCAAATTATGCAAAATAAGTTTCTCAGGATCATGATCAATTCTCCCTGGTACATTCGGAACACAGTAATCCACAATGTTCTAAACATTGAGTCCTTTGAAACATACATCATCAAACTCTTGCAAAATTAATTCACTACTATTTTAAATCATGAAGACGAAAGTATTAGGGCCCCAACTCTATTCGCGGATCCACATCCAAAATTTAATTTTGCTTACAAAACCACTAAATAGTCTATTCCTTTAAAATTCCCATAATGTAAATTAAAAAAAAAAAGTTTAAATAAAAAAATGTAAAAAAATTTTTAAAAAAATCTCATTATCACATAGCGTTGTTACTTGAAGTATCCCTGCCTCTCTTTTGCTGTTTTCTCAACTTTTTTCCCCTATCATTGTTTTTCTGAATACGACATTTCGCCTAGGGGCCCCATCTAAATGTCTCTTCTGTCATCACTTTCTCCTATAAACTGAGCATAAGCGATGACTGGCTGAGTCAATCATCTTATGTAGTCAGTCTCGTTATTTATCAGCCTCACCTCGTAAACGTATTATTTAAAAAATAACTCATTATAATTTTAAAGCAAAATTATTTACTCTAGCCCCTTAACTTATCTTCTCACCTTAATGGGTTCGAGTTATTGCTCTATTGTAGGGGTCCTTTCCAGTGATAGAATGTGCATAATTTATCAACAGCGACATCAGCAGCTCCCCGTTCTCGTGTAAAACTGCAGTCCGGACTCCGTTAATTCGCTGTGATAATTACATGATTTTTAAACTACGAGCTACAATATTAACATAAAAATTGAGCGGTAATATAAATTCCGACATCCATATGACATTCACACTCTGCCAACATTGTTTTTAAATTTATCGGAAATCACTTAGACAACGAAATAAATTTTTCCAACTCTTAAAATTTGATTAATGAAAAATGGTTGAACGTACAGCTAATCTTAATGGCCGCGATACCCTGAAAATAATCTCTTCAACAACAAAAAAAAAAAAAATCAATACTGATTTTCACTTTCCGAGAAATGGTGATTCATATCCAATCCAATCATTTCAAAAAAGATAAAAATTAATATAAAATGGTCAGCCTGCTCTTAATCCCAATTTTTGTTTAAGCGGTAGTCTATAAATCACGGTCGCAAACTCTTTTCTCCCGTCGAGTCGTGGGTGCGAGCCTTGATGTCACCTAACCCGCCGTGTTGCGAGCTGATACACTTTAAATCTGTCGGGGCCTTCCAGTCTTTCCCGTTGGCGCGTTTTGAAAATTTAAAGATGGTGATGTCCGCTCAAGTGTCGTCCTCGTCACTTGACCGAGATTCAAAACGACGAGGTTCCTCGCCAACAGTCCCTGTTGGAGATGCTGACCATTATGTTTTCTCCTCTCTTTTTACCAGGGATGCTGATTTAAATTGTCCTGTTGTTGAAGCGAAACCTATTAAGCTGTAATCTGTGTGTGAAAGTCTTTACTTGTATTTCAAGCTTAAGTCCTGTACTCTTACGGAATTACCTGGGCCGCGGTAGCCTAGTGGTCAAGGTCGCGGACTAGCGGCCGGCGGTTTTCGCTCAGTCGCGGGTTCGATCCTTGGCCGCCAAAGACCCGCCGTGTAGCCGGGGCTGATGCACGTTAAATCTGTTCGGGGCCCAAAGTCCTCCCGTTGGCGTGGTGTGGATGTTAGGAGAGGGGGGTGCCAGCTCAGGTGTCGTCCTCGTCACTTGACCGTGGTTCAAAATTACGAGGTCTGTCGCCAATAGCCCTCGTGTTGCTTCTAGTGCGACGTTAATAAAAACTAAACTAAACTTACGGAATTACCTAATAAGTTTAATAAAATAATCTGCTTAATGTTTTTAGTGTATACCTAATTACGAGGGATACCCACAAAGTAAGCTCCGTTAATCTGTTTAAAAAACAATGGATATACTTCCGAAATAGTTTAATTGCTGAAAGAAGTACTAATCTTAAACCACTTTTCTACTTAGTTCCTATCATTGTCGAAACACTTTTCGTAGTGGAGCACCAGGTGTTGTCTACTTTAGTCGTAAAAATTTGCCGCGTGTGATTGGAACCATGCGCGAGGTGTTGTTATTAAATAACGAGGCTGACGCTGCTACGTAAGTACGCATGCGCCAAACGCCAGCGACTGACAACTGTTTAGCTTGAAACTTGCAAAAAAAACCTACTGAAACTTATAATTTAGTGAAAGAAGTGTATGGCAATGAATGCTTATCGTGTGCTTGTATTTCTGAGTGTTTTCGAGATGGCTGAGAAGACGTTGAATAGAACACCTTCCCACATTAAAAATGGATGGCAATATCGGAAAAAATTGGTCATCTGGTTCGATATGACCGTCCGTTAAATATTCGTGCGATTGCTATGACTGTAGGAATTGACAAAGAATCCATAAGGCAAAATTTTCCACCCAGTAGATGCGCCGGCTCATTCCAAACTGTCTGTCAAGAGGTTTCTAGTCAAGTACAGCATCCCAGTGTTAGACCACCCGCCTTATTCGCTGGATTCACGCGACTTCTGTTTCCTAAGGTGAAATGTGCATTGAAAAGAACAAGATTTGAGTCCATTGAAGCTGTGAAAGAGAACGCGGCACTCGACCTTGAGGAGCTGACAGAAGAACACTTCCAGCACTGTTTGCAACAATGGAAGATTCGTATGGAGCCTTGTAGAGTTAGTGTATATTGGAGGTGATAATATGTATGGCATCAAAATCGGATGTTTTACTGCATCAGTCTCGTTATTTAATAGCCACACCTAACTGCATCTTTCACCTACCTATCGTCGTTGAATCGTTCGCCACCAAGGAAGGATAAGATAAAAATCACTAGGTTGTGCGGCGGGTGATCAAATTGTTCTCAGGCGAACGATGTGATGCGACGTTGCTTTGCCATTGCAGTTTGTGGACAGCGACACAATACAACGGGTAAGCATTCCATTTCACATCGTCCGGAACACACGATGCGATTTTTTTGAAGCGTTTCGCTACAGACATTTGAGTTAATCGTTGAGCCTTGTGGTAAGAATTCCTCAAGCAAAAGCACTTTGTTCGTTTCAGAGGACTATGTAAGTGATTTTGTGTGTATGGAAAACATTTGCTTGTTTTTTTTCCCCCTTGTTTGAGAGGGTGTGGATTGTTTTGTTTTCAGGAGTTACATGTGACACTCACGTCTGATATCAGGTGACTTACACGTTCTAGAGAAGTCATTTCATTTTGTGTTGTTCCTCAAGCACCTTAGAAACCCGACTGAGATGCACACAATTTCCATTACACATAGTTTCATAGAGAAATGGGAACGTGAAATGAATGGATAATGCTGTCCGTCCATGATGAATCTCTTTTATCTTTAAATGATCACACTAAGGAAGGTCGTCCGTTCATTACCCCCAGGTCGGTGTAGGCTGGTGGTTTCCGTCTAGTTGTTGGCTTTGATGCCACGAAGACCTGCCGTGTAGCTGGAGTTGATGAATATTAAATCTGAAGATGCACCAGTCCTCAGGTTGGCGTGGTGGGGGAATTAGGAGATCGGGGTGCCAGCTCAGGTGTCGTCACTTTACCGAAGCCCAAAATTACTATGTCCGTCGCCAATAACCCTCGTGTTGCTTCTAGTACGATGCCAATAAAACCAAACTAATCATCATCGTGCCCATTTGTGAGGCCATCATTTAAAAGTCGCCTCCTTTCTATTAAATCACTCATTTTTTCGAACGTTTAGATCACAGTTATCTCTTGTTTGGCTCAGCCTAGCCACATATAGCTCTTGCGCCATTAATCATAACCATCGCACTCTCAAATCACTCATTGCTTCTCCATAAACATCGCAAACATGACTTGAATTTCGACCGCCCCTCTCATTCGAGAAACGAATGACCGACCAAAAGCACTGCAGTAGTTTGCAAATGGCGTCCCTGTCTTGCCAGTGAACCAACAAACTCACCGTTCAAGCGTAGCACTACCGCCGAACAGAACTTGCTTAAAAAATCAATCTCGTATATAACAAAAAAGTAACAGGGTTCCTCAATTGTTTCAGTCAAGTCGTGGATTCGAATCCTGATGCTACTGAAGAGCCGTAATGTAGCGAGCCCAATGCATGTTAAAATCTGTCGAGGTTTCCGTTAGCGTGATGTGGAAATGAAATGCCTACTCAGGTGTCGTTCTCGTTACTTTGTTTCAAAATGACGAGGTCCGTTAGCGGTAGTCACCACAAACAGCGTTATGATACAAATAACAATTGGGAGTAATCCTACGATGATAAATTATAAGGAACTGCCATCGTAACCGAATATGATTTGTTAGAAATTAGCTTGCGATTTTGTAGGGAAGAGCTCAATACCCCACATGTAGAGATATCCCATATCCGAAACCTATCATTAGTTCCAGAGAAATTAGGAAAACACTATTGAGTGGTCATATAATGGATTACTTCATCCAAACAATCTTAAAAAATGTAACATTTTTCCTGCTATAATCTTTTTGCAAATTTTTTTTTTCTGATTAGTGTATACTTAAAATACACTTACTGTTATGCAGAATAATGTTTGTGATCTTTTTCCATCATTGTTGGACGAGTAGATCGGTAGCTGTCTTGATGTATCTTTTTATTATGTTTTCTTTTTCAATTCTATGTTTTTACAATAATTATATGTCTGGTAGAAAATTTTATTTCTTCCAATGTTTGAGACCCTCATTAAACACCACATTTCCCTCCCCCCCAAAAAAAAAAAAAAATTAGAATAGCTAAAACTATTTATTTTTTGACTACAAATTATAATATTCATTTTTCCTTTTGTCTCTTTAACATCCTTTCAAATTTGTGTCACTGTAGTATTTGAATGTTTTTGAATAGTGTGTACACCTTATATAAAATTCTCATAAACTTATACAATGTTCATGATTCATTCCCTGCTGAGCCATTTAATATGTAGTGAAGAACTTTTTATACAAAGTATTTAAAAATAAATTGAAATATGTGCGTGATCAAATAATTCGTTAATATTATTCAAATTTCAACCTTTTAGAACCTTTATTCCTCATCCTGCCTTAAAAAAATTGAAACTTTTTATGAGACAAAATGTTCATTATTTCTTGTTCTTTAAGTTAGAATATGTTCCCTGGATGGAAAGGAAGATTGGGGGGGGGGGGGCCCAAAAACTATCGCTTGTCATCTCAGATTTTTTTCAAACATGTTTATCAATGTAAATGTTTATCATAATAAACATGTCATCAAAACATGTTTATTATGTTCAATCTAAATGATACATGAAAAGCAAAATCACATTAATCATACCCAATATAAAAATACATTTAAAGTTAATGTATGTATTGCAATGGATACAGAGGCTACAATTTTTCCAGGCCTAATGATATTTATTGTTCTTCTTTTCCATGTTAGAGAGAGTTGATTGATTTTTAGGTTTCATATATTTTAGGTATTTAATTTTTGAAATAAAATATATATTTTTAATAAAAGTTTATTTGTAATCTTAAATTCTGATTTTTCACTTCTGAAATGAATTTCATAGTCTTAATCGTTTAATGCATTAGTAAATGTATGTTATATATGTGTTTATTTTTTCACTCATATCTCTACTTACCTACAACTGATTTGAAAAGATATTTATCATTATTTAAATTTTACGTGTTTTTTTATTTAAAAATGCTCAACAAGAATTTTTTCAATGCATTATAATTAAAGTAAATCAATTAATTGTTTCAAAAGAAATGGAATATAACCTTTTAAATTCAAAATAATTTTAAAAGGTTATAGACATTTCAATAGTAATACTGCCATTCCTCGTTTGTATGATACTTAATATACACAGTTTCGCTTTTACTCATTTTTTGAATGAAAACAAATTGAAAGAGGGGATTTGATTGTTCCATGTTATACCACTTATAAATTGAGTAACTTATTAATGTGATATTTGTATACATCCAAAATATTCAGCTCTGCTGTGTCCTAATTTCATACCATCCAAAAGTAAATAAATTATTATAGCTAACATCTAAATTAGTGTTGTAATACCTACAGTGCCATAAACAATTGAGGATACAACTTACTTTTACTTGATAAATCCAACTTTCAATCAAAATAACACCTTAACCAGAAGTGCAAACGAATTTTTATTCTTAGACATAACAAAAGGTTTAATTAACAGTAAAAATAAAGAAAAATCAACGACAAAATTCTAAAATAAAACTTTTTAGAGGCATTTCAAATAAACATAAGCAGATTTTTACCTCAAAAAATTGAGGATACACAAATGAAATTTTTGTTTAACTACCACTTGATTTCTTTTTGCTTGCTACTAATAATCTAAGTTTGGGAAATTTTATCCTAAACTTTTTCAACTGTTATTTCTGTCTTTTGAAGTTGGTTATGAGAATATAAAGCTGTAATTTTAAATGGAAAATGGCTCCTCGGAAAGAGACTAGTATTGATGTAAGAAAATTTATATTAAGGTTATTTAAGAAGGGAAAATCTTATCGTGAAATAGCTGAAATTGTCAGTAGAAGTCACTCATGTGTCCAGAAAATCATTGGGAAATTTAAACGCGATGGATTAATTCAAAATAAGAGTGGAAGAGGAAGGAAAAGTATTCTGAGTGATGTAGCTAAAAGGAAAATTTTAAAAGATATCAAGATTAATCCTAAACTGAGTGCAGTCAAACTAGCTGCAGAAACTTCTCGAATAATCTGCAGAAGTGTAAGTGCTGAAACTGTGAGAAATGTGATTAGACATGCTGGATATAGCAGTCGAGTAGCTAGAAAGAAACCTTTCATAAGCTTACAAAATCAGAAAAAGCGTTTGGAGTTTGCAAAAACTCATCAGTTGAAGACAGAAAACTTTTGGAAGAAAGTTATATTTAGTGATGAAAGTAAATTCAACATTTTTGGAAGCGATGGTGGTCACACCATTTGGAGAAAGCCGAACACCGCTTTGGATCCAAAAAATTTACGTCCTACAGTTAAACATGGTGGTGGCTCCGTCATGGTTTGGGGTTGTATGGCTGCAAATGGGGTAGGAAATTTAGTTTTTATAGATGGTATAATGGATCATAAGCTTTATATAGACATACTCCGCAACAATCTTAAAGAAAGTGCACAAAAATTGGGTTTAGATGGAAATTTTATATTTCAGCACGACAACGACCACAAACACATGGCACGTAATGTCAAAATGTGGTGTCTTTTTCATTGTAAACAGCAATTGCACACACCGTCACAGTCCCCTGACATCAATGTCATAGAAAATTTGTGGGCCACACTAGAAACAGCGGTCTAAAAACACCAGATTAGAAACAAAGCCCATTTAAAGCAAGTGTTACAAGAAGAATGGGATAAAATATCTCCAGATACCACTAAAAAATTGGTCGAATCGGTACCAAGACGTTTGGAGGACATTATAAAAGCCAAAGGACATGCAACAAAATACTGATACTGTCTATGCATGTAATATATCGAAAAAATTTCATTGGTGTATCCTTAATTTTTTGAGGTAAAGATCTGCCTATGTTTACTTCAAATATTTGTGAAATTTTTAATTTTAGATATTTTTTTGTTGATTTTCGTTATTTTTACTGTAAATTAACCCTTTTATTACGTGTAAAAGTAAAAATACACGTCTTCTATTCTAGTTAATGTGTTATTTTCATTAAAAGTTGGATTTATCAAGTGAAAGTAAGGTGTATCCTCAATTGTTTGAGCCACTGTATGTGATATTAATGAGTTTTCTATTAGTAACTTGAATAGTGACATTATACTTGGGTAACAGAAAAGTATTTTCTAGCTTTCCCCCCCCCCCCCCCAGCTCTAAAGAAGCTTGAAGGCTGCTTTTTCTATTTCTGTTTTTTAAGTTGCAAGTTATTTATGTTTTTATTTGTTAGAAATATTATTTTATTTTACCGAATATATGGTCTTGGTATTTATTTATCCACAAAAATAAATTTTGAAAAGTGTAAACATTTGTTTCTAAAAAAATTTAATGAATGAACTCTCTATTTTTATGTAATCCTTACCTTATTTTATGCAGTTTCAGTTTGCTTGATTTTTCAAAGAACATATGTATGGTGTAAATTTAGGGATGAGGGTAATTAGGTTAATTGATTGTGTGAAACATATGGCACTGAATTCTCAAGTGATACATTGTGCCTAACACAAAGTGGAATTCTGATAAAACAATTTAAAATTCAAATTCAATCTCAGAATAGATAGTAAAATGTACTTTAAAAAAATTATATGTATAGAGTGAAACAAAATTATATGTATAGAGTAAAACCATTGTCTTGATAAAAAGTTGTAATATATTTGGTTGAGAATTTTTCCCATCCAAAGTCAGTTAAAGATTATGTTTACGATTTAAAATGTTTAAAACAAACAGAATTAAAAGCAGAGCATTTTAATCAAGATCTCATAGTCAGTGGACAAACTTAATGGTTATAAATAGGGGGATTTTGTATGTTTATTAGGTCTTGTGTGTCAAATTTTAGACATGTTAAAATAACGTCCTTTCTTCTACACAAAAATGAATTCCAATGAGAAATGGTAGGTTTTACATGATTGGGTTAAAATGAGTTTCAAGATTGCATTGACCAGTGGACATGAATAATTGATTTAATACATTTTTATACATCGCAGTATGGAATGATTGGAACATTGTTTTAAATCTAGATTTAGTGCTAGTGATTACTGTTTTGCCTGTGTTTCCTATATGGGACAATTTTCATTAAGACAGCATTTGAATGTTTCAAGACCTTAAATTATGGCCAAAATTTTAAGGTGTTAATGATTGATGGAAGACATAATGATTTCGGTGATTTAAAGGTTCTAAAACACTTATGGAATCTGTGAAAATAAAATCTTCATTATTACGATTTTGAGACTTCATTCCTTATTAATGGCTTATATCTTAGCTGTAAAAACTGAAAAATAAAGGGTGCAGTTAAAAGTATTCAATATTTGAATTATATATACTGATTAAATAATTATTTACTAAATGCTAAAAATGATCTATGTTTCACTGAAAGGAGCTTTTTAAATGACAATATCCAAAGCATGTATACAGTTTTAACATAAGCAGCTTAGAATTCAAAGATAAGCTTTCTCAAGTCTTAAATATTAAAAACATTCCAGCAGATTGAAAATTATGGATTGTAGACTGAAAAGAAACTGAATGTTAATCAAATCTGGTTTTCATGATTTCAGAAATATGTTAATAAAAATGAGGCTAAAATAATTCAATATTCTTAAGTGATTAACTTGGGCGTGGCTTTATATATATATATATATCATTTCCTGCTTCATAAAAATGTGTATTTCTTTAAACAAAGATTTCTAATTTAGTTTAAAATATTGCTAATTAAAATATGTCATTTTATTAAAAATTAATGCAATGATGACAGTATGTTTTTAATTATGAAATGATGTTCGATTCCATGTAGTATCATGTAGTCAATTAATCTATACGTAATCTATATTTTTTAGCAGTATATTTCCATTATGCTGCTCTGCTAATATATCTTTTAATGCACTGTCATAATATGTGTAAAGTAAATCCATTAGATTTACTCGGGTGTCTCTCAGTCACATGAGAATGAAAGATTAGGCAAATATTCTTTTCAGCAAGAACATTTTCAATTTGTAACTAAAAATGTATTCAGTTTGTATTTATGTTAACTAAACATATTATATTACCTACCTTATATGAATTGATAAATGATTGGACTCTATTATTGAAATTTAAGTTATGTTTATGCAAGAACTATATTTAATGTTGATTAATCAGATTTAAAAATTTTTTTCTTTTTCCTCATTGCTTTTCAGTTTTCTTTCCTTCCTCAAGAAATTTATCTGAAAAATTTATGCCTCAATTTTCAGCTTTTTGATCATACCATCAGGTTTTCAGTTAAAAGGTTTTTTTTTTTTTTTTTTTTACAATTAACTGTGTGTATTTTTATAATATGTGTTATTTATATATCTTTCATTTTTGTATTGAATGGGCCTTATTGTAACAAGCATATTAATTGTAACATTATTTTACAGGATATGGATAAAAATTTTGAAATTGGGGACTTAGTATGGGCCAAGATGAAAAAGTATCCGCCCTGGCCAGCACAAATTGTTGATCCACCTTCAGATGCCAAAAGTAAAAATCGACATCATTATGTGTATTTTCTTGGGAGTAATAATTATGCTTGGATTTCTGATAAGTTTATAAATCATCATTCTGAAAGTCGTATTCCACCAAAGAATAAGAGGAGAAACTCCCTTCTTCAAAGTGCCATAGATGAAATTATAACTCTTAGTGAAAACAAACCTTTGAAAGAAAATTCACACATGAGCATTGATGGCGAGCCATCAAATTCCCAGAAAGAAGAACTGAACAATGGTGTCAAATATCCTAGAGTAAAAAGTAAAAGGAAGCGCCATTTGTCTGAAGAGAATGGTTCAGAAGATGCCCCAAATTCCAAGATCCCAAACATTGATAATGTCAATGATACCTCTGCTTCAGAAGATAGTGAAAGTTTTTCTGAATCTCTTAACAAAAGTGATTCAGAATCTGGTGATTATCAATGTTTTCAAGAATCTGTTGGCCTTGTGAATGGAAGTGAAAAGACTCCCAAACATGTTGATGGAAACGATTCGACTCCTAACCACATCGATGGAAGCGAAGCAAATCCTGAGCTTGTTGGTGGAAGCAAAGCGAGTCCTGAGCTCGTTGAAGGAAGCAATGCGAATCCTGAGCTTGTTGGTGGAAGCAAAGCGAGTCCTAAGCTCGTTGAAGGAAGCAATGCGAATCCTGAGCTTGTTGATGGAAGCACAGTGAATCCTAACCACATTATTGGAAAAGAATTGGATGAAATAAAGGAAGATATTATAAAGGGGGATAAACCCACTATAAAGATTGGGTTCATAGGAGCAGGTGGAATGGGTCAAAGCATTGTGAAAATTTTATTACTTTCTGGACATGATGTAACTCTCTATAACAGATCATCAGAAAAATGTACTGATGTAGTGAGAGGAGGAGCTCTAAGAGCACGAACTCCTGCTGATGTAGTTAAAGGTGCTGATATTATCTTTTCCTGTGTGTCAGATGCATCTGCTGCGAAATCATTAATATTTGATGATGCTAACGGTGTCTTAAAAGGTTTGAAGGATGCTCGTGCAAAAGGTGCCAACAAAAGTTATGTAGAAATGACATCTATGGATTCTGAATCATCCCAAGAAATAGCTGAGGCTATTACTCTTCAAGGTGGCAAATATTTGGAAGCCTCCATAATTGGGAATATACAACATGCTAAAAAGGGGTCATTATATATCGTAGCTTCAGGAGATCGAACTTTGTTTCATAATTGCACTTCATGTTTTTCTGCAATATCAAGGCGTACTTGTTTTATTGGTAGTGAAGTTGGTGCTAGCTCAAATTTGGGTATTGTGACTAGAATGTTGACTGGTACTTTTTGTGCTGCTATAGCTGAATCCTTAGCTATTGTCGAACGTGTTAACATAAGTTCCAAGGACTTTTTGGATATATTAAAGGCCAAAGGATATTCTCAGGAATTTTTAGAAAAAGGACAAGCTATTGTGGATCGCACCTACTCTACTGCATCTAGTACTCTAAAATATCAACAGAAAGACCTAAAATTAGCCCTCGATTTAAGTGACGCTTCTTTACAACCTGTACGTGTGGCAACAGCTGCTAATGAAATGTACAAACATGCCAAAATGCTTGGATATTCAGATTGTGACAGTTCAGCTGTGTTTTTGGCAGTAAAATATTAATATTTTACTTGAGTAAGAGTGTTATTGATTTCTAGATCTCATTAAGAATCATTTCACTTTTATTTATTGGTGGGTTCGAGAATCAATGTAATAAGATAATACTTTATTAATAATTAATTTTTTATATAAGTAATTTCACGATTTGTTAACTTTGAAAATTTGTATGAACTTACTTAAATACTTAATTTTGTTCATATTCTCATATGTTTTATGTTAAAATTATGTCTTATTAATTTAAATTAATATATACAGATTTCAACACTATATTTTAATATGTGTATTTCCTTTATCCTAAACATTAATTCAGATAATTCTATTTGTGAATTAAATCAATTTGTATTGCATGTGAATTTATCTTTAATTATATTTTTTAGATTTGATATTTTGAGAAAAATTTATTTTTACGATCTTTCACTAAGTATATTTGACTGAAACATATAAACGCATTTGAAAAAGGTATGAATTTTTTTAATTTGATTCCATTAAAGTCATAATTCCACATTTGTCTAGTTAAAACCTAGCACTTAGAATACGTGGAATTTAGAAATGGACTTGTCTGCTATTAAAAAATTCCTCCATTTCAGTTATTACTTTTGGAAGAGTCTGAGAAAAATAATCCTTAAACAAGTTGATTGACTTGTTTAAATCCTTGTTGAATTAACTAACCCCCACCCCAGTAAGGCAAACTACCAGTCATTCCAGCCTAGCCAAAATGTAAAAAATTAAGAAACATAAATCCAAAATATTTGTTGAAATACGGATTGTAAATTAAAAAAAAAAAAAAAAATGGAGCTTTAAATTTTAGTATGTATTTGAATGAAATTATTTGGAACATTCTAAATAATTTGTCTTCATAATGTTATTTAAAATATGATTTGATGATCTTAATTTTAAAATATGAGTATTGTTCAAGGCCAGTTAACTTTTGATTTTGTCTCACACATATTAAACACAATACATCAAAGGAAATTGATATTAATTATAAAATAGTTTTAAAACAGAAGGTATTCGTATTTCTATTGAAGTATTTGTTAAGATTTCAAGATTTGAAAATAGCTTTATTTTTCCTGCAAAATGATTTTTAAAAAAATGGCACATAATAATTTTTCATTTTTAACCCGTGGAGTGGTGGACAGTATTTTTTCTATAAATAATTTTTAAAATAAAATTACAATGGCACTTTACTTGTATAAGACTTATAAGAGAAGAAAGAAATTGAATCTCTACTGATTATAAAGTTAAATTGCATAAAATATATTATTGCTGAAAAATTTCGCGTCAGTATTTATGTATTATTCCTTGTGTTTTCATTGAAAAAGTTTCTAATACTTTTATTTTTACATTACTGCTGCAAATGCTACATTTTAGTGTTCTTGTAACATGTATGCATTTTCATCCTTTTTTTTAAAAAAAAAATTGCATTTATGATTAAATGGATTTTCATAATAAGGCTTGATATTCATAAAAGGATTCTTCACAAACTCAGATTTTTCTCTTTTTCCAAATTTTCAACTTTTTTTTTGTGGCATTATGTGATGGTTATATAACAAATGTAAATCAGAATTTTGTAATGAAAGATATTCTGTACTTCATTGATATTTCAGAAATAAACAATTTGTTGAAGTATGTTTAAAAAAAAGTCTTGAAATTTTGAACAAATGAATTAAACTATCTTGATTTTCCCAAAACATATTTCTGATTGTTATATTTAAGGAAGAAAGGCTAGAACAATATTTCAAAATCTTTGTTTCTTAAATGACTTTTTTATGTAAACTTGAAAAGGGCATATTTATGTAAATATATAGCATTTAGTTTTCATCCTTGTGCTATAATTTCATCATTGTTTTCACTTCAGATGTTCATTCCTTGTTCTTTCTTACTTGTCAGTATATTTGTTAACCTGTCTTAGTGAAATGCCTGTGTAATGTATGAATTTTTAAAATCTAAGAGATTTTATGTGTAGAAGTATTATGCTTATAAAAGTGATTTCTTGCAAGATTTGATGATGAGTTAAGTGTTCTTTATGCTGTGTAATTATTTGATATGTATATACACATATTAAACATTTCTAAAACTTACTGTGTGCAAGAATGTTTACTTTTAAAATATTACTCCAATTTTTATTTAAGATAGTCGTTAAAGCCAACAAAACATGTTCTGTGAAATTTTGATGTTTAACTGTTATGAAAATTACTTCTTTTTAAAAAAATTTTTAAAAAAAAGATACTTTAAGGACATGATCCCATTATTTTATAAGAGAACTAATTAAAAGTTAAATCATTTATTTTCCCTTTTCTTAATTCATCCTTTTGATTCCATCAATATCATTTCTCAGAATAATTTATATATGCTCTTTCAAAATGGCATTGATAAGTTTTATGTATATATTGATGTATGATTGAACAGCTTTTGAATTGCAGGAAAGGTACTTACTGGACTTTTTTTTTTTATTTGAAACTATTCATTTATTTCCTTCAACTGAAACTCATTTAAAAGAAATTATTTTAAAACATAATCCCAAAATCTTTTGCATATGGAAACAAAAAATAATATGTCCTCTGATTGCTATGAAAGTAAATATGTTTTTTTATTTATTTGGTATATAATGGTAATGAAAAGATTTTGCTGCTGCCATTCATCAATTAACTTTAGAAATGTGGGTACATTCAAACGAGGTCGGAGCAATGAAACAACCGATAGCTGATTTCTATCCATCTATATTTATGTATTATATATATATTACAATCAACGATGAAAATCTTGCAATAAATATGCTGTTGTGAAGGCACGAACATTTTCATTGCTTTCTCGAATAGAGGTGGATAGTAAGTTTCATCATTTTTTTTCACACAGAATCCTTAATAGCCGGGGGGGCATCATTTATACACCTTGCACTATTTTTTAGTGGCAATTCATATTGAGACATTTGTCGTAGCGTGCCACCAGTCTGAAGAAACCCCTTTGGTAAAACTCGATGCAAGGAATTGTTGCACAGCCTGCTCCACCTCGGCAGTGTTTTGGATGGACCTGAGCACAACTAATATGCAGTATGGACGCCACATCATTAACCGTAATGCGCCTATTCGCTAACACCATATCATGTACTACAGCAACCATATCCTGTACTCTAGCAGTGTTGTTTTCATTCTTGGATGTGAAGGGACGCCCACTTTGCCTTCCTTCACTGAACATGCAGCACCAACCTCCAGCTATTTGACGAGACCGGACTTATTCACCTTACAGTCTGTAGGTGTTCATGAATGACGGACACTCTTAGTTCTTGCCCATTCATACCGGATAACAACGCGCACTTTCATTGCCGACCGCGTTGTCAGTCATGGCTCGTGACGCTACTTCCGTCGTTGAACCAGCAACGGGTGTGGATGCTTATGGCGGTGTTTGTTTCATTTAGTGTTACACGTGCTCATTAAAAAAAAAAATGAAACATACTTTCGGAACATCCCTCGTAAAAAATCGGTTGTTCCGAACGGACGTGTTCATAAGATTAATATAATGTTTTATTCGGCTACGGTTGGTATTAATTTCTATAACTATTATAAGAGAGGTTATATTTTATTTAAATTTTAACATAAAATAATTTTTTACCCATAGATAAATGATTAAACTTGAGTATCAGGAGTAATGGCGTGAATATTTCTTCTGATATAACAAAGGTTTTTATTAAAATATTAATTAAATTTGAATTTATTTATTAATTTTTAAATTTAATTATAAATGTAACGTAATTTTTTCATGTATGCTTATGGCTGAGAGAGAAGTGGGTCGCTCGATATTTTGAAACGAAGGTCACAAACAAAAAAAATTACGAACCAATGCTGTAGGTAAAGACTTTTCGCTGTTATGTTTTCTGTGGATTCTGCAGTGTGTCAATTAGAATTATCGAATTCTTTTAATTAAGGCCAAAATGTCTGCTGTCGCCTCATAAACATGCATAGTTTTTCCATTCTAGAGAGCGCTTCAGCACTTGGACGATTGGAGCGATCCTATTGAATGCAAAGCTACTTTGAAACCGATTATTTTTAAAACGTTAATGTCACAGTACCTTGAAATTTTGGGACTTGTATTATATTTTTGAGGTCTAAAAACATCACACTTTTTTTCTCCTAATGTTGAATAACAAACGTATAAATTTTTGTTCTGCCAAAAAAGACGAAGCGATCACAAAAAACGCTGTAGAGATTCAAGTACCCTCGCTTTTCTCTCTCCTCACCCTTTTTTAAATTTCATTCGCACTTGCGTTTATTTACAGGGCTATTGTAGGTGATTGCCAGTCAGTAACATTGTTTCAGACATCGACAATTCCACGTGTCTGACAGCTATTTTTTTCAATACCTCTTTCGAAAGGACTTAGTATTGATAAGTGTTCAGCTCTTTTTCATCAACACGATGAAAATAGCTGTGACTATGACGAAAATAATGGTTCGGACTCGGTAGAAATGGACGATGAAAATCCCACTAAACAATGTTGGTTCTTCAGGCAATCTTCATATCCCAGATGCAATTTAACAGAAAATTCCAGTTGAAGGTTCTATTACGTCTTGGAAATGCCTCGAGAAACATATTGAAAGAAAAATGGGATCTATTCTGTATGCTAAAAAAAATATTGGAGGAAATGAAGCTTCATCCTTTGCTGATTTCCAAATCCATATTGAAGCATATTCAAAAATGTAAGATTGAAGAGACTTAGCGCCTAATAAAATGATATTAATGAAATTTCCTTGGTATAATTAGATACTGTTATTGCTCTAGTTTATGCATGAGAAACTGTTCTATTCTAGACATGAACGATTTATGGCGAAAACAATAGGGTTCTCCGCTATTTTGTGAAACGATCGCGAAACTGTTCCAAAGAAACTCTACAGTAAATTGATGGTGACAATAAATTGACTCATCTTGTGACAGGTCTATCCGCGACCTTGTCACTAATAGTCCTCTTGGGGAATTTGCACTCTTCAACAGTTATTTGTATCAAAGGGCTTCCTCTGAAGAAGAGAAAGGAAACATGCAAATTAAGACTGATAGGTGTATATATAGTGCAAGCTTTCAAGAGAGAAAGAGGGGAGAGATAGGATAGATTTCTATTTGAATTGTTCTGTAGATTTGTTGCTGAGCTGTCCATAAAGTAAATTGTTTTAGAGATGTCGACCCTTCCTTCCCATCCGTCCGACCAATTATTCTTAATCTTAAATATGACAAGTTGATCTTTGGGGGTGACAGAAGTGTGCAGTTTGGTGAATACGTTGTTCTGAAACTAATAGATCCATTTCTTCGCACGGAAAGAAGTGTCACAAAACAGCCGATAGTTTTATATCTCGGAAACTGTTGGCTAAAGAAACTTCCGTTGCTTTGATTTTTGAGAAAAAAAGCTGTAAGAAAGAACAGCCTGAAATGTTAGAAATACTTAACGACAAGTTATGCTAAATTTCACAGTCGGTGATAAGGTAATTGAGCACTTGGAGGATTATTATCTTTTGTTTGAAAAATATTTTTCAGAGCTGGATCGGTGGATATTTAATCCTCCTAAAAAGAATATTTTCAAACAGCTTCGTTGTTGATACCTGGAATTTTTTTTCCTTAGAACTTAATCAGTTACCATTATGAGAAGCCTCTTCAAAGATGAAATAGTAAACTGAGTAAATGTTTGGACTCGTCGCGGCGATTAGTGCAGTGAAATTTTTTTAAAAAAAAAAAACAAGTTTTGGTTGCTTTTTGTAACATGGAACTTTTTGGTCGGGCATTTATTTCGTTTAATTATTAGAAACGAAATAAACACAGCTCCGAATTTGAGATTATTGTTAAAATATGAGTTGACACATCCCTACAACAGTTCTCTAAAAAAAGAAAATATGTATTTTCAGAGTCTGTCAGTCAGCCAAGGAAAATTCAAGCAATACCTCCAAACCTTGGCGACGTCCATTTTTGATAAAAAAAAAAAAAAACTTGGCGATAAAAAGAACGTTCTCGAAAGTGCTGGAACATTGGCGAAATATCGACTTTTCCAGAGTGTTCCCTGTGACGTCATACCTGACCGGGATAGATATAAGTACGCCGAAAGTCAGTGAATGAGTTTGGTTTCGGCTTTTGAGATCGATCGGGAAGCAATCAGCATTTGGACGAGCGGATCTGCTGATGGTTGCATGGTTGAGTGAGTTTGCGAAGTGGCCGATATCTGCCCTGAAAATGCAGAGTATTACTGCGGAGGTTTGCCTGTGGTGAGAACTAGAAAGCTGGTGAGCTGAACATTGCCGATACAACTGTGACTGTCATTACGAATGTTGTTTTGTTCCTGTATATGTATCACTAATCTGTACAAGTCCTTTGTTTTTCTGTTTGTGCTGTAATTGTCCAAGCTTTGCTACCTGTGTGTCATTCTTAAGTGGTTTTACCATGATAACGTTTTTATGAGATTCTGATTAACCTTTTTTTCAGATGACATCAGGGCTTCATGTAAGAAGAGACATTAATATCTGTGTCTTTTTCTGTTTTACATATTGTAGGATAAGCATGCCATGGAGTTCCTATCTGCGATAACGAACTTATATTCCGAATGAGAGAAATTAGAAACGTGAGTAAAAAGTAAGTCAAATGACCCTTGCGCTCCTAAAAGCAAGCAAAAAAATAAGCTCACAGGGGGAATAGGAGTCTTTTACGAAACCAGAACCCGCAAGTCCTTTGATTGTTCGAGGGTCGTTTGTTTTTAAACCTCTGATCAAGCCGCTTAACAACCAGACAAATGGTACGGGATGGGGATGTGCATTGGCTGACTGCGCATTTCTCTAACTATAACCTCTGCTATTAAAAACGCCATCTCACTATTTTAAGCTAAGCTATAAACTCGCAAACCAAAATGGTTCGAATGATGCTCCCACCAAATGCGAGTTGCGTAGTATTATTCCCTTTCTTCAAGAGAAAGGAATAATACAGTCGAAATCCACTGAAAAATGAGGCGAGTATACGGTGAAAACTTAATGAGTGGTGGTGCTGTGCGTAAATGGTGTAGATAATTTAAAGACGAGTGAATCAACGCTCACGTTGTAGGGGGACAAGGGAGCAAGTCTAATTCAAACAACCGGTCAACAGCAGGAAAGTCATGATTATCTGTTTTGGGGACCAAAAAGGTATCTTGCTTGTTGAGTTTATGGAACCAGGGACTTCGATCAATATAGCTGTTTATTATCAGACTTACTTTACTACGACTGTGAAGAGAAATAGAAAATAAATCTTATTTTTTTACTTAAAATGCTCTTTATAGACATATAGTGTGTGTAGAAAGTATTCACACAAGACCGTTTTTGTGAAAGAATCTGTGGTTTTAGTGCGCTAATTTGATTAAAATTAATTCAAAAGGAAACATCTAATAAAACACTGTTTTTCAAATATGAATGTGGGATTAAAATTTTTTTAATAAATATTGAATTATTTTTCACAAATATATAAAGAAAACTAAAGCTTAGTGATTTTGAGGAAAGTATTTGTTCACTGACACTAATGCAAATTTTGCCGTGTGTTTTTGTGATTGGATCCTTCGTCGTGGATAAGTGATATCCTTCAGTTTGAAGCATATATGGGATGTTATACTGGAATAAGCAACGCAGAATATGGCTGGCAAGTTTGAAAAAATCTGTTATGCAGAAAAACATTGACTATAAAACTGCATAAAAACAGTGAAACATATAATGAAATTTTGTTATTAGACCTCGTTCTACTGCAATCTATTATTCGGAGATTTGTATGCATGACACGGACAACCGTCTCTACTAAATATACTGTTTCATAAGAAAGCGTTACTGTTATCCAGCGGCCGTATTATTAAGGAGGATGACACCACCAAAACTGTTATATGCAAACCATTGACGTGATTGAGCCTTGGAGTGTCGACGGCGTTTTGAACCCTTCACCACAGGGTTTGAAGAAAAACTATGCGGTCGCTTTTGGCAGCGCTCTTATCATAATAAATCTCTTAAAAAACAAGTATTTTAAAATAGCCGCCATCATTCGGGCTAATTATTAAGACTTTTCAACTTCTGTTTTCAAAGAGAGCCGCTGCGTACTTTCCCACTCCAGTATCATTGTGATAAAACGAAGAGAAACATTCTAACTGATATTTGTAGAGAAGGTCGTTTTTCAAGCCATTACTGCAATGGGGTTTAGACCGTGGTTCAAAATTACGAGGTCCGTCGCCAATAGCCCTCGTGTTGCTTCTAGTGCGACGTTAATAAAAAATAAAACTAAAATAAATAAAGCAATGGGGTTTAATGTGTGATGTAAAAACGGATAACGTGGTAATCAGTAAAAACCCATCAGTCCTTCTTTCAACTTGCCCCTATGGGGGTCATTTGCTTTCAACTCAATGATCTCCAGATGTAATTCATCTGGGAAGCTCGCCACATCTGCTTCAAATGGTTTTTGAAACTTCTGCCTTTGAGTCTGAACACCGCTCCTAAAACAATAGTTGGAGGACTTTGATGATCTCGCATGCAAATGACGTAGAAAACTCAGCTGTTGCTTCAGCCATGAAAACTTTGCTCTGCTAAAAGCGCTTCAAGTTGTTCGCCTGTACTTGTTCCAAAAACAAGACAAGAGTAGATTTGAAAGCCTTTTAGTTGGAGAAACTAGGTTTTTCTCTCCATGTAACTGAAGGCTCTGAAAATTTAAATGACTAGTTATGTGTGCAGCAAAGGCCAATTTCCAGAAGTAATGGCTGTGTCTTTATTCTTCTGGAAGTCACCTATTTCCTTTCTTCATTCAAATACATAACATTCTCACAACTTAGCCATCGTACTGTTGTGTAATTAGGTAAATCATGCGATTCTGTATTTGTATCTTTCAACGCGTCTCTAAACTGTCTATGGTTGAGCTCATGTGTCCTTTTTAAATTCATCATCTTCACCACAAGATTCAGCAGACTGCTATTATCCACATATTTAGCAACACAAAGCTTGCTGGTGAATAATGCAGTGCAGGAACATCGGTGGTGGATTGTTTTTCTCATTACACATCTGCTTCGCCTGTCCAACGAAGCCTTTCGTCATGCCACTCATGTTCTTCCCTCCATCCACAGTCAGGGAACTGAGGTTAGTCCTTTCCAAGTGATAATCCACTTATGTTTTTTCCCCTTCAATTCATTGAATATATCTTCCCCGGTAAGCAGTGCCATACATGCTATGTAGGGAAGCCAACTCTTGTGTTAAGTTCATGTCTTCATCCACACCTCTAAGGAACGCAAGCAGTTAAGAGGTGGAACAGCTGTCCAGCGATTCATCTACTGCAATCGAAAAATGGCGAAACTTTCCAGTATTTTTCGCTCTTTAAGACAATGCTTTCCATCAAATCTACAACACGGCGGGCAATAGTATTTACACCCAAAGCTACATTTTAAAATTGTTTCACCTTTTCTGGACAAAGTTCCGCGGCTACCTCTGTAACGTAGGCTATAGATAATCCCCGTCAGATACTTTTGCACTGAACTCCTTTTTTTGTTTCCAACTTCCCATTCAATGTCTCAACAATAATTTTAAAAGCAATAAATGAGCCAAACTTGGTGTCATCGGCTTGGATCAGCTACATTTAGGAACACCTGACTCTGCTACACAAGTGTGGCCGGGTTGATTCCTCTTTATGAGGTATTGTGACCCAAGATATTGATATATATGGGAATTTAGAGCCTAGCCGTTTGACGTCTGACATATGCATCCACTTGGTTAAACTTTATATTGGCCTATAAGAGCGAATGGTGCTGAGGGACAAAAACGGAGTTTGTCTGTCATTGGATAGTCCATTCATAAATGAAAATAAATCAAAGGGGGTCGTGAACCACCCTACCCGAGAAGTTAAAAAGAGAGGGGGATGAGAATCCTGACTTGGAGAGCGAAAGAGGTGATCCCGCAAGAAGTTAGAGACTATTTCCTGCTCTTGCGATTTTAGGACTAAAATCAACATGCATTAGATATTAAGCTATTTGTGGTTTTATTTTAGCTTTGTGCGAATAGAAACCTGGCGAATGCGCCTTCTAACTAGAATATAATTCATAGAATTGTGAAATAAAGAAGTATTTTTACTTAAGCTGTGTTATCCCTTCCAACTACCGATTCATTCCACACATTCTGGGGTCACTACGTTTCACCTTCAACAAACATTCCTTCACTATTTGTAAACGGTTCGCCACTTTTAGTTAGCCAGGACGCAGGCAACTTTATAACTGATCTTAGTTAAGAATTCATTTTCATTTGAGAATTTACTGAACAATATCTTCTGAGTTGATTTTGTAATTTAGGAAATTTTTCAACTGTGCGTATTTCTCCTGATGTTTGCTTCGATGATGATGTCGCAGGTTGTATTCTTTCAACACAGCCACGGATCCGTTGCAAATCACATACAATGCTTTCTCGCCGGATTTGATAAAGAAGTCTTTCAAACTCCATTCTTTTTTTTTTTTTTAAATTACCGACACTCATCGTCTATTTTTCTCTTCCTCTTCTTGGCCATCGTTAGGCACTACTGTAGTGACTTCAACATGAATAAATAGTGAAAGTATCTTGCCCACAAAATCGTTCAAAAACCTGATTGTGCGAACAAATTTCGTCGCACTTACAACGGTAAATGGCCCGAAGCAATTTTTAAAAATTCTTATAATTTTTTAAGTTAAACTTACCCGAATATAGTTTGCAAATATGTCCACTTATGGCAGAGATATTGTAGCTTTTAATGTCTTCAAAACAGTCGGAAAATTCAACTAACAATATTCCCAATACTTTGAACAGACTGTTAGGTAATTAAGCGCAGGAAATTATCACTAAATAAAATCAAATGCGACATGTTTCGCAATTTGACTCTGATACCAACACCTTCTCATCACAGCAGTCAACCGCATTAATGAGCAAAATAATCAAGTCTTGAACAAGCAGCAAACCACTTAAAAACTCTGCCACTAGATGTCGCTATAACCTCATACATTGTGATCAGAATTAGAAAAAGAAAGCAGCGAATAAGATTTTGCTATGCTATGATTGGTTGGAAAACAAAACGCACCACTGCGTGCGTCAATTTTATTTCGGTAAAAACGTAACGTCCACTTAAGCAGTTAATCTTGGCAGGATATACGTACATTTCTGTAATTTTTTTTCGTAGATAAAAAGGTCTTCATGGGTCGAATGAGACCCGTAGCTTGGAGATCCCTGTGTTAGACTAACAGATGCTTGCGTCGGGAGTGTAGGCAACCGGTAGCTCTAGGCTTTGCTGCCATTTAGTATTCTAGTTCTGTTTCAACATTTCGGATTTAAGTGGTTTTTGACCCCGTGGAAAGGGAGAGAGTAGTTGATCTTGGAATGCCGGCGGCGTTTCGAACCCTGGATCAGTGGGTCCGAAGATAAGTTGACCAGTCAATTTTTTTGCGCTCTTATCAACAGGCTAAAAGAGACGTCCTACTCGAGCAAGCTTAAGGTGTTTAATTTCTGGCGTTTCTGTTGAAAAGAGTCGCTGTATTATCTCAACAATAATGGGACTACATTTTTTGTTCAGTGACATCAAATTTAGTTGAATTAATTTGATGATTCATTAAAAGATGCTAGTTTAAACACTCGAGATTATGTGCATTGTAAAATGCTTTCTACATCACAAGATTGTACGTTATTTATGTTTAATATTTTTATGTGCAATGGTTTTTTTTTCCATGTACATTTTACGCGGAAATGTTTAATATTGTACATATCTAAAGACTTATTGTATAATAACTATGTAATTTATGACAGCGAGGCCTCTTTAGCTTATGACTATCAATGTACGAATACTTTCTACACTCACTGTACTAGAACTTTTGAAAATACTCAATTTGACCTTACAAGGAAAGCTATGTTATTGATTCGTCACAAAATATGTTTGATTTTGAAGCTGAACTCGACCTTCTGTAGGTAATTTTCGGAATAAAATGTAGAATCATTTTATCTGAATAAAAATAAGTATTCATTAATGCCAAAGAAACGTTAGACGAGAAAATATACATACAAAGAAAAAATGGAAGAATTGCGAGCAATCTTCAAACGAAGGTTTGAAGATTTTAAAAGTATGAAATCTACATCTGCATATTTTGTGATCGTATTTATTTGTGATGTAACTGAAATGGATTTCCAATATTTGAAATAGTGCTTGTTGATAAAGTGTCTGGGGGATTGGAGTTATTGAAAAAAAGCGCAAACCTACTTTTGTACGAGGGTAGTTCAAAAAGTATTTGAAGATAGTTAGCATCATTAAAGTAGATTGTTCTCACCATTGGGTATAACGGAGCAGAAATAAATTTGACATTGATTCATAAGTTAGTTTTGATTTGGTAATCATTTGATGCAAAATGAAAAAATTTTTGCTGGCACGTCGAGGTGTCACGGTCACTGATAAATGGATTCATCATTACGCACTTGAAATCAAGTGAAATTCATCATTACATGAAAATGGTGAATCTGTTCCAAAGAAGGCGAGGATGATCTCATCGGTCGGAAAAATTATGACGAAGAATTTCTGAGGTGCGAAAGGCGTCACGATCTCGAATACGAGTAACCGAGACCTGGACAGCTGTCTTGTTAGTCATGATTCCAACTAAAAACAAACCATTTTCGAAGCTACGAGTGCCATCTCTTGTATTTTCTAAGGATATATTGAACGACTCTTGTAATTGAATTATGGAATGTTGCACCATAATCAAAATATCAAAAAAAAAAAGAAAAAGAAAAAAAACCCTGTCTAATTAAAATTTTTAAGACAATACGTTGGTGGGAATCTTTACACTTCTCTTTGCTTTGATAAAGCAAATAGTGATCATTTGTGGAACCCCTGTCAAAACTTCCTGGAACCCTAGGGTTCCGCGGAATTCGGATCGAATACTTCCGCTTTAGAGAACAGCATATTTTACCATACTTCTCATTTGTACCTGAATCTTTTTTTTTCTTCTGATGTAAATTGTAATACTGATGTATACTGTAATGCTGAATGAACATAATGTGTTCGAGTGAGAAATGGAGCATTTTTGGAATGTGCCTAAATTTTATGAACACTGCATCATAAACGAATGAATGTATCAAACCGTTGCAAACATATATTAAAAGTGAAACAATTTCTGCCTGTAAATGTGTTCGAAATTTCGATCGGATTCTTTGGCACAAAGCGAAGCACAGCATCCAAAAATGTTTAAAAATTGTTGCACTTGAATGCTTGAATTCTTCACTTCAGTGCAGATGGTAACGAACACTTCAGGACGTCACAAAGTGATCGCAAGTGCCACTAAATTTGTTATGTACGCAAATACCACCAAACTGCTAAATCTTCATTTTACCGGGAGAAAATTCGACATTCCAGGAACCACCGAAAGAGAGATTTTTTCCATCGCTTTCTTTCCTCGGAGGTGAAGGTCAATGACCCGAGTTCGTCTCTCCGCCATTTTCTCTGTCGCTCGCTCGGGACTGATTCAGTTCACACAGGAAAACGCATTTCTTCCCCTCCCCGCATCTCTCTTTCCCTACGCCCCTCTCTTTCATCTGCTGAGCGCATTTGGAATGTTAGTAAACCGAGATGTGATATCGGAATAAAAATAAAATGACCAGTTCTAGTTCAGCATTTAGCTTCCACTTTTTCTTACATTCATCACTTCAACATACATTTCTAAGCATTTCATGTTGTTGATTTTCACAGGCCGACAACGCGCCGACCGGAGGCACCATTGACCCCGAAGCAGTCGAGTACCCAGAAAATAATTTTTTGGGGGAGGGGGGGAGGGCGTGTCGTCGTCATTGCCATAACAAAACCAATTTTTTAGTTCAAAATTACTACTAGGTAAAAAGTAAATAATACGCTTTTTCAAACTTATATCTTCTATTTAAAACTGTTCAAGTATTGTTATAATTTTATCAAGTCTTAAAAATTTAAAAAGTTTTGATCCTATTTATGAAAATTGATTAAGATACCATGATAATAAAATTTGCATTCTTTGGGGGAGGGCCTTTTTTTTAGGGATGCATCCCCTCATTTGAGCATACTAAACATACCCATCAATGCAAGGTATACGTTGAAGAATTTAAAATTCAACCAGTTTCTTTGAGACCCAGATTTATGAAAATAAATTAGTTCGGATTATATTAATGAATAATTGCCGGTTCATGCTGTATTGCAGGAGTATTCAACATCTTACACTTTGAACTTACCGTTTTCTTGAAGGATCTTTTTCTCAAAGAGCAGAAAAAAATAGAATATTAAAGTTTCATCCTACTCAAATTTACAAAATTATTATTGCATCTTTATTTTATCACGCTACAAACATCTTAATAAGATAATGAATGGAAAGGTCGCTAATGGCGCTTTTTGGTTTTCTAAAATATATTCTATGAATGATAAACAAAAGCAACAGCATTTTTAATTATAACAAATGTATAAAAAAAGAAAATTTAATGACTTGCCTACGATTTTTTTTTTTTTTTTTATTGCAAAGTATTTCAACGCCTGAAATAATTGTTGAAATCCGTAACCTTATGTCCTCTTCAGCACCTAATCTTTTTTTTTTTCCCTTTCCTCGCAGCGTACAAAGAGAAAGCTTTGTCGCATGCATAGGTTGAAGCAAAAGACATCAGATGTTTCACAACTCTTTGGGCAATTTCAGAATATTCTTCTCTAACGTCAATCCAAAAATGGATCACATCAACTTGACTAAATTTTAGTTTCAACGGAGTGTCGGTCAATATATCAATTTGAGATACACCGACTGAGCCAAAGAAAGGAGACTAATATGTGACCTAATGCGTCTCGATTAATGTATTTGAAGCACGTGACTATTACGAAAAACTATGATTTTATTTTATCTATAAAATATTTACTTATATTTATTTTTACAAGCAAACTAACTGCCTTTAAGATTTCGATCTTTTATAAAAATTAAAATTTTGACGTTTTAATTAAGCAAATAATGATGATTTGCGGTACCCTTGTCAAAGTTCCTGGGAACCCTAGGGTTCTACTAAATATAGGTCGAAGACTTCTGTTGTGTTGGATTCATGTACTAAAAATACTTCGTTCATGAGTATTTTTGGTTTTTTTTTTTTTTAAAAAAAAAGGTGCTCTATTGGCAGTTGTATGATTATCTCTGTTAGATTACTTGTCGTAGTTCCGAGAACATCCACTTCTTGGTTCTTCAACTGATGTTCTTATTTATCTAACCTTGGGAACTTTTTGTAAAATAAACTGCATAAAATAAATCATTGATCCAAACAAATGAAACGTGATATGAGCAAATTAGATGAAATGCACCTATCACACTTAGCAAGGTCGTTAGGTTCCCCTTACACCCGGACAGGGTCCTCATTAAAGACATCTAAATTCGCAAGAAAGGGCAAGCAATATTTCTGTTTCTCACGAACTTTGACCTTGTAGAGTCCGATTCAACTGGGAACCAAGATCACCCCTACATCAGGTGTCAGTTTAGCAGATGTCAATTCCTACCCAGGAGTTCGAGTACTTGGGACCAATAGCTAGTTTACTACTTTTTGATATCCAACCAAAATAAAGGATTATGTCCCGTGGTTTTGGAATAGGCGTGACCATTTTCCTTCTACCCAAAATTTCCGAAGATAAAAGACAATTAGAGTTCTACTTAACGTCCGACTAGAACGTCATGCTCGAGGACATTGCGATATTTTTTAGCGTGCGACGTGCACCCGAAATACAAGTGCCACAATCACTTTATCTTGTAAATATCAACTTTAATATTTGAAATTAATTGTAACAAATTAGTGTAAATAGTATTCTTCAGGTATCGTATCATTTTCACGTAACCAAAACAAGCCAAGCAGCGACTCTCTTCAATAACAATGCCAGCAGTTAAAAACGCCATGTTAATTAGTCCGAGAGGGACATCTCTTTTAGCCCAGTTGGTAGAGGCGCAGCAAAAAAGTGACCGGTCAACTTTTCTTCGGACCCAATGGATGAGGATTCGAAACAGCCGCTCACACATGGAAGTCAACTCTCTCCCCCTCCATGGGAATCGAAATCACCGAATGCCGAAAACGAAAGAAATGCAATGAATTGAATAGAAGAGAGACGTTTGTATACAAGTCGTGAAGCAAAATCGATTATCGAAAAAGATGGAAGTTTGCGGTAAGAAGATGGGCATCAATAGCGAGTAGTTGTAATTGACGCGCGTGAACTTGCATCGATAGCTGACGGTTCGCTTAGAAGAATATATTAGAATGAGAGGACACAGGTATACTCGCTCGAAACAATAGTTTGGGTATTAATCTCGCTGAACTACGTGATAACTTTGATGATACCTTTTGAAAAAATTTAAAGCGCTTTGAAGGTTAGAGAGTTTTGTCATGTAATCGAAGCAATTTAAAATGTTCTACGTAAAGAATGGCGAAGAGCAAATTTAGCCACCCAAGGAGCTCTTTTTTTTTTATAATTATTATTAAATTACTCTGTTAAATATAAGAATTAAAGTAAACGAAGAAATATCGAGAAATGGATAATAATGCACTTTTCCGACATAAAAATTAAAGGAAATGATAAATTATTCAATTGAATATATCTAAGCTAAATGCAATTAAAATTAAAGCAAACGATGAATAATAATTGAAAAGTGATCTGGTTCGCCAAAATGTCCCACCTAAAACAATAGCCCCTTAGGTGGCTAATAAACTGAAATACGTAATCATCCGTTTCCTCTTCATTTGACTGTGATTGTGTTCTGAGACTTTTTAACTCAGTGACTATTTGGCTGGTAAACCGCTGAAACGAGTGACAGGCAGGCGTAACAAAGTGAACGAGGACGACAATTGAGATGGGCATCCCCTTTTTCGAAATTCCGCACCTCGCTAACGTCATGACTTGCAGCCTTGATAGATTTAACGTGCATCAGCCCCACTACACGGTGGTTCTTTAATGAAATCTGGACTCGAACCAACTTCTCGATTGGAACAACGCCGTTCACGAGCTTTCGACTATGACTACTGGACTACCACTGCAATAAATTTAGAATTACCGTCATGTTTTTCATGAATTATACAATTTCTTGAACAAAAACAAACAAATATAGTTTTGCTGTCTTTTTTTTTTTTTTTTTTATTTGACCGAAAAAATAGGCAGAATATTGGTTTTATTGCTCAGCATTCGTCAAAGACTGTCTTTCCCCTTGCTACGTCATTCACGCGGACAACCTGTTATGCTATTTTCAAACGAATGCGACTGCTTGTTATCTACTTTCTCCCAGTCTACTTGGCACAGCTACCCTAGCGACTGGCTGACGAAGGGAGGAGGAGGGGAGGAAGGAAGAAAAATTCCCGTGCGTCTTGTGTCCTTTGTACTCCTTACCTACTGTGGCCTCTGGGAATTTTCCTCATTTCTGGGTTGCTTTACAGGCTCGGACGGCTTCTACAGTAGAGGTGTTCGAAACCGTTGCTTTTAAGTACTATATTCCCGCGTATTTTTATGAACGAATTCAAGAATGAATAAAAAAACAAATGCGTGAACGAATGAATGAATAATTAAATTCATAAATCAGATTTCTCTTCCGTTGTCATATTGTATGCTTCATTTCTATTTTCTTTAATTGAATAATTATTAGAGAAAAAAAAAGTTAACACCTTTAGTAACTAAATTTGTTATTTGCATGAACCATTTTTATACGTGTTTTCACTTTGTTTTTTCTTCCAATAATGAATAAAAACTATGGAGAAATATGACGGTAACGAAAAGTTTTAATTATTACCGAGAAATAATCGCGATATTTGGATAAAATTTATTCCTTATATTAATTGATTTTTAATTACATATTGTCATAAATCAGAGCTATTCATGTCGATTTGTTCGGTTTCAGGAAGTCGCAGATTGAAAAACCCCGCAGTATCGTAAACTTTTAATTATTATACCGGATTATCGTACAGTTTTAACTTTAACTAAAAATTATTGAAATAGAAACTCAAATTTATTTATCATTCTTAAGACTTTACTCCAGAGTTATACATCTCTCCCAGCGTTTCTAGACCTTTCCAAGGTCCTTACTGTAGAGTTCAATAGAGTGAACTCTGTCTTCTCTATACTGCAGGTTGTTTCAATGTACCAACATCTCGAAACCAAACAGTAATAGCTGTAACTTGCAACATTGTACACAAGAATCAATTAAAGTGAGAATGAATATTATCACGATTATTTCTTAGTAATATAGGGTTATTCAAAATAAGTTACTGAGTTCAAAATTCTGTTATTACAAAAATAAACGACACGGAATAATAGGTAATATATGAATACAAAGAAAAAGTATGGAAGTCTTATATTGTGAACACTAAGTGGCCCTCGTGTGATCTTCGTGAAATTATTTCACAAAAGCTGTTTCAGAAGCTTTCGCGGAGCTATCTCGCAGTTGGATCGGTCATAGTGCACCAGATGACGTGATGTTACTCAGCTGGCCACCTAAGCCATCAAATACGGCGTTTTCTTCCATTGGGGGTTTCTGAAAGATAAAGTGTATTCGCCACTGTGACCCACAAATTGATGTGAGCTCGTCTACTCGCCATTTTGATTTCGTGGGCGTAGTGTTAATCTTATAGAACTTCGACTTCCGTTTTCAAATTTTTGCTATTTGATCTATTTGAATGCAATAAAGTGCATCTGAAAGAGCAAAAAAAATAACGAATGCTTCTGCGGAATTACATTTTGTTCTCCGATTTTTAAAAATATCTTAAAATACTTTTTTAAAGACACGAAAACTCACAAACGAATCACTAAAATAGGGGTAAAATATTCTTAAGAATCGGAGGAGGAAAGTAATTCCGCAGAAGCCTTCATTATTTTTTGCTCTTACAGACGCACTTTATTGCATTCAGATAGATCAAATAGTAAATATTTGAATACGGAAGTTGATATTCCATAGGATTAACATTACGCCCACGAAATCAAAATGGCGGATAGACGGGAGCTTTAAATATATTTCTGCTGCTGTACAATCCCTGACACTTTACAACGTGTTTCACAGGAATTAACGAATCGAATTGACATTATATGCGTAACATAGTTACAGGGAATTATGTAGAACACTTGTAAAAAAAACCCTTCTACATTTTCCTTTTGCATTATGTATTATTTATCATTCTGTGTCGTTTATTTTTTGCAAATATAGCATTTTGAAATTGGGATGATTAATTTTGTATAACCCTGCAATTAAAACTGTACGATAACCCCTCATATGCTTTTTTGATAACACAATATTTATATTTAAAAATTAGCATATGTACCTCTTAGGAAGGGGTGGGGGGTGACAAATGGCCACGTTATGCGTGTATTTCAGAATCGGTACAGAACTATACTTTAGATCAGGCCTGGCCAACCCAGTGTCAACCTGCGGCCCGTGGAGCTGTGTCATCTGAACAAAAATTTAAACTCTTATTGTACATAAAAGTATTAAAGAACTTTTTCTTTTATAGTTCGTATCACATCCCATTAATATGAGAGTATCCTATTACATTGACTCAACTATCGTCTCAAATTTTCTTGTATATTCTTGTTCAGAAACAATTACAAAGTTTCGGCGCATGGGCCGTCTCGTGGAAGTGGACGATACACAATGCTTAACTAACCACCAAACCTACTTATGAATACGAGTGTGCATTACTAGACGCGGGGAGGGAATGCGACGCCTGGATCATGCAAAATAGCAGCAACTAATCTGTCTGCAAAAAGCCTGATATATTTTACCCGGAAGCGTATGGTTTCAAACAGACTGACTGCTCGGTGTCTGTTGATCACTAATAATTTAGCGCCGGTATGGCATCGTAATTGCAGAATATTTTTTTAAAATTAAATTTCGTGCGGTCACATTTAATTCAGTAAAACATAATTTCCTTTAATTTATTGCTGAATCTTTTTGATTTCTCTAATGAAATGAGTGAGAAATGAAATAAGTCGCTTCTCGCGACTCGAGAAGTGAATGTAGTTGTATATTTTTTAACGTGAAAATCACGATTGGCGTTGAAGGAGTCAAAATTAAAAAGGTGAAAAATAACGCACACGCAATGCGGCCCACGAAGTCTTTCGGGTTACTGCTTCGGATTGCATGTACAATTTCAGAGGAAAGAGCGAACCGTGAAAGGTCAGTGCAGTGAATAACACCGAGCGAATGCTCGAACAAAAAAGACAGGAATCTCTTTCATTTTGGAAGAAAAAGGACCTTGAAAAGGGCTGCATGGGAGAAAACGGCGACTCTCCCCGCGCCAGGATCGAAATGAAGGAGGGAGAGGGAGAAAAGGACAAGCGCAAGATGTGGAAGTCGAATAACCTGGCTCGTGAAAGGCCAACCCCCCGTTTTTATCGATCAGTTTACTCAGTTCGGTAGCAGACACGCATCGGCGATGACGGAGGGCTTCCGACATTTTACTTCGTCAATACAAACGCATCAAAATAAACCTATTTCACAGAAAGAGACTTCGCAATGAATTGGGGGGGGGGGGGGGAGCAATTATTTGCGAATTGCACTGGATTCACAGAGTAAAGTGTCATTTAAAAGAGTGTGTTAAGGCTGTTTTCGCGTAATGTTGAAGAATAGGACCCGGAATTGTAATTTTTTTCTCCGACAAAAACGCTTTAGAACATTCATTTTATACAGTGGCTCAAACAATTGAGGATACACCTTACTTTCCCTTGATAAATCCAACTTTTAATGAAAATAACACACTAACTAGAATAGAAGACGTATTTTTACTTTTACACGTAATAAAAGGGTTAATTTACAGTAAAAATAACGAAAATCAACAAAAAAATATCTAAAATTAAAAGTTTCACAAATATTTGAAGTAAACATAGGCAGATCTTTACCTCAAAAAATTAAGGATACACCAATGAAATTTTTTCGATATATTACATGCATAGACTGTATCAGTATTTTGTTGCATGTCCTTTGGCTTTTATAATGTCCTCCAAACGTCTTGGTACCGATTCGACCAATTTTTTAGTGGTATCTGGAGATATTTTATCCCATTCTTCTTGTAACACTTGCTTTAAATGGGCTTTGTTTCTAATCTGGTGTTTTTGGACCGCTGTTTCTAGTGTGGCCCACAAATTTTCTATGACATTGATGTCAGGGGACTGTGGCGGTGTGTGCAATTGCTGTTTACAATGAAAAAGACACCACATTTTGACATTACGTGCCGTGTGTTTGGGGTCGTTGTCGTGCTGAAATATAAAATTTCCATCTAAACCCAATTTTTGTGCACTTTCTTTAAGATTGTTGCGGAGTATGTCTATATAAAGCTTATGATCCATTATACCATCTATAAAAACTAAATTTCCTACCCCATTTGCAGCCATACAAACCCAAACCATGACGGAGCCACCACCATGTTTAACTGTAGGACGTAAATTTTTTGGATCCAAAGCGGTGTTCGGCTTTCTCCAAACGGTGTGACGACCATCGCTTCCAAAAATGTTGAATTTACTTTCATCACTAAATATAACTTTCTTCCAAAAGTTTTCTGTCTTCAACTGATGAGTTTTTGTAAACTCCAAACGCTTTTTCTGATTTTGTAAGCTGATGAAAGGTTTCTTTCTAGCTACTCGACTTGCTATATCCAGCATGTCTAATCACATTTCTCACAGTTTCAGCACTTACACTTCTGCAGATTATTCGAGAAGTTTCTGCAGCTAGTTTGACTGCACTCGGTTTAGGATTAATCTTGATATCTTTTAAAATTTTCCTTTTAGCTACATCACTCAGAATACTTTTCCTTCCTCTTCCACTCTTATTTTGAATTAATCCATCGCGTTTAAATTTCCCAATGATTTTCTGGACACATGAGTGACTTCTACCGACAATTTCAGCTATTTCACGATAAGATTTTCCCTTCTTAAATAACCTTAATATAAATTTTCTTACATCAATACTAGTCTCTTTCCGAGGAGCCATTTTCCATTTAAAATTACAGCTTTATATTCTCATAACCAACTTCAAAAGAGAGAAATAACAGTTGAAAAAGTTTAGGATAAAATTTCCCAAACTTAGATTATTAGTAGCAAGCAAAAAGAAATCAAGTGGTAGTTAAACAAAAATTTCATTTGTGTATCCTCAATTTTTTGAGGTAAAAATCTGCTTATGTTTATTTAAAATGCCTCTAAAAAGTTTTATTTCAGAATTTTGTCGTTGATTTTTCTTTATTTTTACTGTTAATTAAACCTTTTGTTATGTCTAAGAATAAAAATTCGTTTGCACTTCTGGTTAAGGTGTTATTTTGATTGAAAGTTGGATTTATCAAGTAAAAGTAAGGTGTATCCTCAATTTTTTGTGCCACTGTATATTGACTATACTACCCGTGTGGTTGATGGGAGTGAAAGAATAGTCCCACTGTAGTTCATGCATGTCACAAGAAGCATCTAAAATGGGTACCCAGTGTCTTGGGGTACAGTCGGGCACCCTGCCCCTATGGATTATATCAGAGGCTTGCCTTCTTTCGGCAAGTATCATGACCCTGAGGCACGGTATTGATCTTTTTCTTTCCTATGGGGTTTACTGCCTTGTCTTTGGTAAAAAGGGATAACGCAACCTCGGGATACCCTTTCGTCCCTTCTCTATTTTCGACCATCCTTGTCAATCAACTTTCACCTTTTTTTCAAACGTCCAGACCACAGTTGCATCTTGTTTGGTGCAGCATAGTCCCATCTGGCTCTTATGCCACCTTTACTCACTCCCTGGTCCTTAAAATGATGTGTAATCAAGACTTGAATCCATCACGACTTGACCATTTGGGTCAGTCCGCGACCATGATCACTAAACTACCGCGACCTCCTTAGAAAAAATGAAAACTGACTCAGATTTTGTAGGTTTACATCTTCCTGCAGACAGGTCATTTTTGGTATCAGGGCTCGAACCCACGATTCAAACGAAAACTGTCGGACGTGAGCCCGCTTCCATGACCTTTAGGCTACCACGGCCACATTTTTATCTGTATCTGGAAGTACTTTCCAAGGTGAAACGACATTTTCAAAAATGAAGTATGTTAAATATATCAATTGATATTATTAGTAAAGATTCAGTTAGTTATTCAGTATGATGAAATATTATATCAGAAAGAACGATTTCATTATTGCAAAATTTAGCCAATTCTGTAATAAATTTATTAATAAATGGAAATATACTTTTTTTTGTGTTGATGTCATCATGTATATAAAATATTATTTAAGAATTTCACATCATAATTTTTAAAAAAAATGAGACTGCTTTTTTTTTCTTCGATTGTTGCTCTATGATGCAATTACCCATGTAAATATAGAATTTATTTCCAGGCCAAAATAACTCTTCTTAGATCATCCTTATTTTTTTATCTCTAGTTTTTCCTAATGTGTCTATCAAGTTAATCCCACAAGTGTTTAATGGGGCTAATATCGGATGACTGAGGAGGGTTTTTGAACTGTTTTAGAAAATTGCAGAACAGCCATTCTTGTACAGTTCGAGCTGCATTTTTTTTTGGATCATTATCTCGCTGAAATAGTTTTTAGGTTGTTTTTCTTATCAACTTCGAACTACACTGCTGGCCACACAAAATGCAACACCCAGAAGGACCAGAGATATCACAGCGAAATTTATTTGGCAGTTAACATGTTGTACAAAGATTAAACGATTAAAATTATAGCCTCTTGTGAACTGAGGATAATGACAAAATCAGTAATTAGTGTAGCCGCCATTGTTGACTATAACCACTGAAACACGCCTCGGCATAGAATCAAAGAAGCTTTGGATGTATCCTTGGGCTACAGCGGTCCATGTGGCTTCCATATATTGCCAAATATGATCTGGTGTAGCAGCGGATGGTGCATCCCGGGCCAGTCGTTGTGCAAGCATGGACCACACATTTTCGATTGGTGATAGATCGGGAGAACAAGCAGGCCAAGGAAGCAATTCAATCTGATGGGTAAAGAAGAAATCTTGAACATTGCATGCCACGTGTGGTCACGCATTATCCTGTTGGAATGTGGCTGATGGCATGTGCTGAAGGTATGGGAGGACCACGGGTTCCATCACCTCAGAGATGTAGCGTTGGCTGTTCAGTGTTTCGGTAATGCGTACTAGAAGGGTGCGGCAGTGAAATCCAATACCACCCCAAACCATGATACCAGGTTCAGGACCAGTGTGGTGATGCATAACGCAACAGTTCAACAGCCTCTCACCACGGTGTTTCCAAACTCGAATCCGACCATCGTGATGTTGCAGGCAGAAGCAGTATTCGTCAGTAAACACAATGTCGTTCCATTCCGATGTCCATGTCCGCCGTTCATCACCCCATTGGCGGCGCAAACACCTGTGGTTTCGAGTCAAGGGTAAACGAAGCAATGGACGCCTTGAGGACATTCCACTCTACTGCAAACGGCGTCGAATGGTACGAGCGGACACCGAATGATGCATAGCAGACTGAATCTGTTGTGCTATGGTTCGTGATGTGGCTGCGCGATCCATCACAGCCCTGCCCACAATCTGCCTGTTATCACGGGCAGTGATGCAACGAAGTGGGTGCAATCTGTCCCGTCGGTCCGTCGTTCCCTCCTGCATCCAGCGATCACAGATCTGTATCACAGTTGCTTGATTTCGTCCAACACGTTGACCGATTTCTTTGAATAATGATCCGCAATCCCTATAGGCTACTATTCTTCCTCGGTCGAATTCAGAAACTTGGTCAAAAGACGCTCGATGTCTTACACGAGGCATAGGTAAACAGCTTACGCAAAAAAAAAAAAAAAAAAAAAAAAAAAAAAAAAAAATACGACTACTAATCGCCGAAATCTGAACCTACATATACTTAGCGCTTGCGTTGGCGCTTACGATCGCCCGTGATGTGCGCTGCAATTACTGGT
>BMAW01013470.1:651-47326 GCA_019974015.1 Nephila pilipes
CTTTAAGATTTTCAATTATTACAAATGAATAATTTTTAAGCTTCTGTATTTCTTTACTTTTAAAAATCTGTAATGCATGAATAAAAGTAATACCAAAAATTAAACTTTTTTTTAAATCTATTAGTTTTTTTTTTTTTCATAATTTCAAAGCCAGGTATTCAGGACAGCTTACGCATGATACTCAGTTTTGTAATGTTAAGTTTTGAAATACATCCGAATTTTAAATAACTGAACTACATCTTCCCTCAAAGAGAAAAAGAATGCGATTTCCCACTCCAACTCATATTTTTCAAACTTGATTTTTGAAAAATTAGTAATTAATAGCATCTGCACACATTTATATTTGTTCATACGTGTAAGTATCAACTGTACTTTTGCACAGATACTTTTGATTACTAATTATTTGAAGATTCAAATTTAAAAAATATTCATATGTGTTAAATCCCTTATAATTTATCTTCTGTTAAAGGATAATTGAAGTACATGTAATTAAAATCCGGACATTTTTCGTAATCTTAACATTATACAACTACGAATTTTACATAAGCTACCCTGAAAATCTGCTTTTCAAATTACATCAAAAAATATTTATGTATGGTACATACAAAGTTAAAAATTATTAATCACATAAATTTACAATTCTATGAAAATTTAAAATATAAAATTCAAAATTTAATAAATTTCATCGCCAGCATATTTTCATATATTCCGTAAGTTTTTTACAAATCAGTTAAAAACCGCACGTCATTAGCAAAAAATATGCTGAACAATTTGATGAATATAAAATAAAAATTTTACTTGGAAGCAAAGCTGAGATACTAAAACTTCGGTATACAAAAATTATGAGCATATCTACAATAGTTTCTGAAATAATTATTTTAAAATTCAGTTAGAAATTTGTTCGTTATATTATACGTAATATTAAATATACCGTCAACATAATAAAGTAATAGTTTGATGCATTCACAGATTATTAAAAATAGATATAAGTGACATTATTATCACAAATGTTAAAAAATTTATAATTTTAAATTCAATTATAATTTTAAATAAAATTGTACACTGTTATATATACACAATATTGTGTTTCACAAACAATTTTTTCTAAAATAACAAATTGTTCTGAAAGTAGGCATTAAGGTACTTTAAAGACTTAGTACTTTTGTTTTGTTTAAGCATTTAATATAAAATATTTTTTTTTTTCTTATGTGTCTCTGATATTTTTAACATTTGTAACAATTAAAATTATTGCTTATATACGATTCTTTGCATTTTTTTGTAAATTGAATGAACACTTTGATTACAATTTTGTTTATTTGAGAACATATGAACACTGATTTATTTTATTCATGAAATACAAGTTTGAATAAATTGACTCTTTTTGCATTTGTTTAAAAATATGTATATTATATTGAAATTTAAACTACCCAAAATTATACCTGATTTGTTATAAACGAATTTTTGATCTAATAAACACATATAACTCTTTTTAGGTACAATTTGTAAAATGGACTAAAATTAATAGATGAATATTATTTTTACATATTGTGAATATTTTGCACTGAACTTAAACATATATTTTAGTCCCTTTAAGGTTGGAGAAGCAAATCGTAAGCAATTTTGCATTCATTTTGATATTGAATATAAAAAGCTGCTCGGCTATTCAGAAGTGAGGTGGTTTACTTTGAAACCAGCACACAAACAGAGCACAAATAGAGTGCATTTTGAAATTATATGATCCGCTTCGGTCAAGTTATTTAAATTTAAAAAATACCTTACATTTGGAAAAAATATCACCTTTCAATAGATCAAATCATACGCTCTCTTTTCTCTACAGCCAGACATTATTTTTCTGTAAAACTACCAAAGAAATTAAACATCATAACATTTCAGCTACAGTTTATTTTATTCCGATATAGAACGAGATATGATGATAAATTCGTACCATTAATACTAAAGAATAAACTAACAATTATATATGGTTATATTCCTGGGATTAAGAATACATTTCTAAAATTTAAAATTGCTTACAAAATTTGTTATGAATTCTTTGAGGAAATGTCTGTCAACTTCACTGAACTAAAGTGTTTTAAGTGTACTGTTTTGAAAGACAAATTAAAAAGGGAAAAGTTTCTCTCACTGCCAAATTTGTAATAACTGATATGTAAGATGTAGTAATCGATGACAATTTTCTGTTAAAAGATATAATACGAATATGTACTTAAAGTTTGAAAACACCAAAGAAACAGAAAGTTGAAAATTAAAATGTGGGATTGAAGATGGCTAGAAATATTTTGACATTTTGAAGAATATATACTCCATTAAAATTTAAAATTATTTATTGAATGTAAAATATATTACCTTTGCACAAAAGTGGATGTAGATGGGGTATTTCGCTTAGAGCAGAGGTATTCAACCTCTTGCACTTTGGGGAACCTTTTGAGCTTACCATTACCTTCAAGGAACCCCTTGATTAAACAGCAGAAAAAATAGGATATCAAAGCTCTTTATCCTAATCAAATTTACAAAATTATTATTGCATTTCTATTTTTTTATTAGAAACGTCTTAGTAAGATTAATGAATGTTAAGGTAGCGAAAGTTTTTTTTTTCCTAAAATATGGCCTATGCATAATAAACAAAAGCAATATTTTTTTAAATATAACAAATAATGAAAAAAAAAAAAAGAATTTTAATGATTTGACCATGATTGTTTTTTATTGCAAAGTATTTTTACGTCTGTAAAAATTTCTGAAACCATCAACCTAATGTCTTCTTCAGCATCCGACCTATTTCTGTATTTTGTTTTTGTCGCAGTGTACAAAGAGAAAGATTTTTCGCATATATAGGTTGAAACATATGATATTAGATGTTTCACAACTCTTACGGCAATTTCATGATATTATTTTCTATTGTCAATCAAAAAATACATTATAACACTTAACTAACTTTTAATTTCAATTGAGTATACATCAATGTGATATATCAATCAAACTGATATACACTCAATTTTTTCTTTTGTTGGGAGTTCGGAGGTTTTCTTCTTTTATTGGGTTTAGTTTAGTGTTTTCTTATTAACGTCGCACTGGAAGCAACACGAGGGCTATTGGCAATGGACCTCGTAATTTTGAACTTCGGTCAAGTGCAGAGGACGACACTTGAGCTGGCACCCCCTCTCCTAACTTCCACACCACACCAACTTCTTTTATTGGGAGTTCAGTGAATTAAAAGTCTTAAAAAGATTTTGGATCCAAGATAATTTTTTATTTTGAACAGGATTCAAAAAAGGTTTTTTGCAGATCTGATATATGTTTGACCAAACTAATTTTTACATTTTTATGAGGATCAGCGTTACCGTCCACTAAAATATTATGCAAATTACTAAAGCATTTAATATTATCTTTCAAAATAAATTCTGTTCAAAATTTCAATTTTAAAACAGTGGCGCCAATTTTACTTCATACCTCGAAAATAATGAATAAGTGTGCATTCTTCACCTGATCCAAAAAACGCCTAAATATGTGACCTAATGCGTCTCGATTACTGTATTTGAAACACGTGATTTTACGAAATTTAAGATTTTATTTTATCCTTAAAATATTTATTGATATTTATTTTTACAAGCAAACTGCTTCTGAGAATTCAATCTTCTATAAAAATTAAACTTTTATGACAATTCTGGCGCTTTGATTAAGCAAATAGTGCTTGATAGCAAATACTAATCATTAATTTTTTTCAAAACATGCAAACAATTTTGTATTTTCTTGGTCTCGTATTCAATAATGAATATAGGGTGCTTTTTCTAGGTTAAAATCGTAATATTAAAATTAAAAAAAAAGTTTTTAAAAATTACAGAAAAAAAAAATTTTCTATTGTTTGAAGCAAACAAATATTTTTCAACTATGAACCCACCAATTTTTATCAAGCTATATTTTTTTATTCTTCATTTGTTGGAACGCTTTTATTGAAACTCAATAGATCGGGCGAACATCTTCCAAGTTCTGATCTGTGAATAATCTGAACCCCATTCCTGCTTGCTTGTAGCCTGCCGTACAAGATTTCCCCTAGGCAACGAAATCGCTTATCTAAGCGTCGGATCTAAGCAATTAAATGCCCAACCCAAGGGGTTGTGTGGACCACCCGCGTCATAAAAGGGGGTAGGAACAGGAGGCTCTTGCATTTTTGAAGAATTTGTGAATGGAAAGGGAAAACTTTTCGGGACCTTTAGCTGTGCCTAAGTAGATCGCTTTCGGTATAGCTTTACACAAAAAAGTAAAACGCTCGGAGGGTTAATTTCAACTGGGCACATACTTTTGCAAAATAGGGAAGGAAGATTCGTTAAATACACAGCGATTTTTGATTCCGCTTCAAATATAAACATTCTATCTAGAAAAATGTGTGATTTTCTTAATATTAGATTCAACAAATCAAAATTTAAAGGGAAAATATGAGTACGTTTATCTCGTTGACGTTGATGGTTCTATGGGCGACAAATCTTGTATATAGAAGTTGGGTAAAATCCTATTTGAGTAGAGCCACTTAGCGAATTTTTTAAAATCGCGCCAAGATGGCGCCCAAGCGGGTATTTCAAACCCGGAGATTCAGAAAGAGAGAAAAAAATATGACGTCTGGCCTGGAAGGCAAATGAAGTACCAGAATGACACCAAGGCGGGTATTTCAAATGAGAAGCGAGAAAAGATTGGCGTCGTGCCTGGAAGGCAAATTCTGAAGTCTGCAGGCGTATTCAATGAAAAAAATGCGGAAATCGTCGTGTCTAGAAGACAAAACAACGCATTTGGAATTTCAGTTTTAATGAACAAAAGTAAAAATACATAACATAAAGAAAGAGGAAACATCGAGAAAACGAATGGATAAAATTTACTGACCTTATTCAGAAGATAAAGCTGCACCCACGAGCATGAAAACAGTAGTTGATTCCCTGATATTCAACGAACTGCTTTAAAACCGTTGTTATTAGAAATTCTATTGCTTTCTAAATGCTAATTTTCTCCCTTTCGGGAAAACTAATCAAAACAATCCATTTTCGTGGGACGAATGTCTGCAAACCACGTTCACCATACCAATTGTAATCGTATTAAATAACAACTTTCAAATATCCAATTCTATCCAAACGCAGATTTTCTCCCCTTTCGGAGGAACGAAAATGTTACAAAACGATACAATTTCAAGGCTTCCAACGGACGCTGTTCAGCCGAATTTTATGCAAAAAAATCTTTACCAAAAGATAGCCTTCCGAATTACCACTGCGGATTCTCTTTCACCTTCCGCAAAAAAAATTATTTTAAATGATTCACTGGACGTTGACATTTTCAATGTACATCGGATTTTCAAAAATCGCGGTACATCAGCAATCGACAACGTTTGTATCCAATCCAGCGTAAAAAGGAGAAAACAAAGCGTCGAATCCCCTATTACAGATTTGTAGGGTTACCAGAAACTAACCTGCATGGTAACCACATTGGCGATTTATCGCAAACAAAGTTAAAGCGCGCCAGGCCCCACCCAAATAAAAACTAACCGAAGTTGCTTTGGAAGGATGGAGTTTTCATTTTTGATGGTAAAGTCCAAAAATAAAAAAAGTTTGATGAAAATCTGGGTTACAGAATTTGCATTGATTGAGAGGCGAGTAGCGCTGAAACTGCTGTTGGTTGCCCTTTTTAAATTAAAATGAATGAAAAACATTTTAATTTTTATTGGAAATGCAAAAGGAAAGATGAACTGATAGAACATTTAATTTATTATATATAGGAGTATAATTTGCAAAAATTAAAAAAGTGGTGTTGTAATTATTCATTACTTAACATTAAAGCTTGGATGATTGCCGTCATGTCTGCATTGTTATTTTTAGCTGATTTAATTTTATGTAAATTAGTTAAAAGACCTGGTATTAGAACAAAAATTTCTACAAGTTCTTTAAGTTGTTCAATTGCTTGTATAATGCAGTTCACTGGATTATGGGTTTCATTTTGATTATAATAGTGAGGTGTATTTTTGCGAGTTTTAGTGGTAGGCTGCGCCATCTGTTGAGAAGAAGTTAATGCTTGAGCGAAAGTGAAATTTTCTCTAATGGTTTTTTTCAGTGGAATATTATTGTTTTTAGGCGATTTAGGGAAGAGTTTGCAACCTTTGTAGGAGGCAGAATGTACGTTTTCGTTACAGTTAATACAAGTGATTTCTTGGATTTTGTTTTCTATTTGACAATCGGGAGTGGGGTGTGCACCGGAACATTTGATACGGTAAATTTGTGTATTTCTTTTTTAATGATATTTTGTGTTCTATTGAGTTCAGTTTTAATGTTAGGGTTAAGTGATCTTTGATATTGTTTACGTAAATTATTTTTGAGTTTCAATAAATTTTTAATATGAGAGGAAGTAAAAATATAGTTGGATTTATGAATGGGTTTAGACTCAGTTTTATGTGAATTAATAATATTATCAGTTAGAGCTTTAATATTAGTTTCTAGTTGTTGGGTGTTATTGATTTGAGAGAGACTTAAAAAGTTAGTGGTGTCATTAAGATGTTTATTGAACGCTGACCATAATGTATAGATGGGGCTGGTGTTGATAGTATATGGAATTTCGTATGAGAATTTAAGTAGAATTGGGTTGTGATCTGAATTTAATTCGGGGATAGAAGTAATTTTGTGCGGGTGATTGCTTTAATTCCCTTATTAAAGCAATGTCTATTGTGGAGGAAGAGTTATAGCTGAATCTAGTAGGGGTGGGAGGGAAAAGAATTTTAAGATCGAGTTGATTTGAAAAGTGTTTGAGTTGAATACCTCTAGTACAGTTACGTGCACAGTTCTAATCTTTATGATGGGCGTAGAAATCGCCAAAAAGAATGCAGTTGCTATTTGTTTGTATTAAAGTTTCAAGGTCTATTGTGTAAAGAAGGGGATCAGAATTAGGAGGAATATAAATAGAAGCTATTGAGATTGGGCTTTGGTTAGGTAGGGTTAAGACTATAATAGTGGTTTCCACCCACTGAAAGGGTGGGGTAGGTTGGTTAAAATGTTTAAGTGAGCGTTTAAGATAATCGTACCACCGGAAGCAACTTCGTTTGTAATTCTGACATTACGATAGTAAGTATAATTTGGAACAAAAATGTTGAGAGTGGGTTTAAGGTGAGTTTCTTGTATAAGAAGAATGTCAGGTGAGTGTTTAATAATAAATTCCCGAAGCTCAACTATTTTAGAAGTGATTCCATTGGCATTCCAGGAACAAATCTTAAGACCCCTTGGGTTAAAATTTAGGTTTGTGCTATTATTCGTCATTATTATTATTGTCCATAATGGCTTCGAGTATGGCGAATTTTTATTAGCACTGTCTTTGGCAGCTTTGATTTTCGGTAGATTGCTGAGTAGCCCTGGGAGTATAAAGAAGACTTCTGCTAACTCCTTAAGTTGGTCAATAGCATTGATGAAATTTTTCATTGGATTATTATCGTTGCAGTTGGTTCTTTTGGTGTTGAGATTTTCTTCGTTGGTGGGCTCCCTCTGTCGAGTGTTAGAGGCGGCATTTGCATATGAAAAGTTATCTCGAAAAGGGTAATTGATTGCGATCTTTTTGTTGACTTTAGATCCTTTTGGAGGTTTTGGGAAAGATTTGCAGCCACCGTAGGATGCTGCGTGGCCTTTAGGATCACAATTGATACAGGTGATGTCTTCTATTCTGCCATTTATGGGGCATTCTCTGGTGGGTTGGGCGCCGGAACATTTCAAACATCTAGGGGCCAGTTCTGCGAACTGTGATGGAAGAAATTACAGTTAAAGAGCACTGTGTGACTTGATTGCTTTTATAAGTATCTATGGTGATGGATATATAGCAGAGTCTATTGATATCGTAGATTTTTTTGGTTTAGTTCATTTCTAAGGAGGGTAACCACGAAGATTGGAAGTGGAAGCTTAGTTCGCCTATTAATCAGTTGGTTAATTTTTGTGGGAATGAATCCAAGTTCTTCGAGCTCTTCTTAAATATCTTCTATTACTGTATCACGCGGAAGGCCTTTAATAACAATTTTAATTATTCTTTTTTTTTGGTTGAATAACATAGTATTCGAATGGCTTATTGGATAAGAAGTTTGTCAATTTCCTGTACTCTTCAAATGTGTTGGTGTATAATTTTATATATTCTCCGGAGAGTCTGGTTTTTAATTTTGGTATTTCCTTTGTTAATTCTTGTAATTGGAGTCTGTAATTCTTTGTAATTTTAAGCATTATGGGCGGAGTCAAGTTCTTAGGAGTTGTCAGTTTATTAGTTGCCTTTGATTAGGTGGGAGTTCCGGTTTCATTAGATGGTTTTGGAATTTCTTTTAAAATCAATTTTTCAAATTTATTTTGAGTTTGCAGAGGTAAGTTAAATGAAGGGATCAAATTTAGTTTCTTAACCGTTTTGTTTTTGAGGGGAGTGACAAAGCCGTCAATGTCTTTCCGTTTGTGTGAATTTCTAATTGGAGAGGAAGGGGGGTGATGGGCAGGGCAGCCAGCAGTATCGCAAGGCGCTAAAGAAGTGTACTCACCCTCCAGTTGTTTAAGTTGATTTTCTTTTACCAATATTTGGTTCAGAGTTTAAGTGTATTCCTGGCATTCCGTGTCATAATTAAAAGAGTTGAATAAAGCAAGTTGATTTTTGTAGCCTTCTTTGATCTTTGCACAGGCTCCAATTTGACTTTCAATTTCTCGTCTTTTGATGCAGTGGGTGGGGTAGCCTTCAGAGAGAGATGGTCAAGATGATCTCGATTCGTCACTATGTTCCATATCCTGATTGTCGAAATTCGAAGCCATGGTCGGTGAAGGGTGTTAGAGAAATTTTGGATGGTTATCACGCAAGATAGCACTGAAAAGTGCTGCTCAGGTATTTGCGTTGCAGTCAGTGAAATTTCAGATGAACAGAACAGTACAATAGATTATTACTACTTCTTTGTTCGCTTCGCTTATCTCCGTACTCACTTCCGCATTCCAACGTGACCACACATTGAATGAGTTATAATAGAAGGGGATGCTTAGGGCAGTTTTGTTCCCTGTGATTAAATTTATTGCAATTAAAACATTGAGTGGTGGTATTATTTTTGTAGTTATCTATTGTAATTGACATATAGCAAATTTTAGTAAGATCAAAGATTTTTTGATTAGTTTCGTTTCTTGGTAGTGTGACCATGTTGATCGGTATAAACGTAAATGGTGGTCTTAAGGAACACATAGAATAATTTGTGACGGAAAAAATTACTGGGTTGACACCTAGTGTTAACTTAGATATTTCAGAAATAAAAATTCCCAAATTTTTAAATTTATTGGATCCCTATTTTTTTGAAGCTAAAGAGATTCATGCATTATTAAACGCCGATATTTTCTTACGAATAATGAAAGATAATGTTTACAAAGTAAATCAGGAATTAATATTCAGAGAAACTGAATTTGGATGGGTTGCTGGTGGACGGCTCCAGGAAAACAAAAATTATTAACGACTTATCATGTTATCTCTTTAAGGATGATACTTCTGTTGAGGACACATTAAAACTTTTTTTTGAACTTGAATCTCTTGGCATAAAAGGTGACTCTTACTACCATGAAGATGATCAAGCTATGAATATTTTTAAAGAAACTATACAATTTAATAATGAACGATACGTAGTAGAACTGCCATTCCGTAAAAACTGGAAAAATTATCTGATAAATTTTTGTAGCAAAACAGCGTTTCCCAAATTTATGGCGAAGGTTACAGAGAGATAAAATACTTCACTCTCAATATCTAGAAATGATTCAAGATTATTTGAATCAAGGGATTATAAAGAAAGTAAGAAATACTGAGGCAAATATACACAAACCGGTATATTATTTACCCCATCAAGCAATAAAAAGGGAGGGTCGAGTCACATTGTATTTGATGCTGCCTCACATCAAACTAATGAACTTTCTTTGAAAGATTGCTTGTGGCCTGGTCCCAATTTAAATTCCAACTTCTTAGATGTGCTAATAAATTTTAGGTTAAATCGGATTGCAATATCATCCGATATTCGTCAGGCTTTTCTTCAAATTTGTTTGGCGGATAAGCATAAAGACGCTGTACGATTTTTGTGGACAGAAAGTAATCCAAGCGATAAGAAAATGCCTCCATTACAAATTTACCGTTTCAACAGGATTATTTTTGGCGTTAACGCTAGCCCATTTTTGCTAGCAGCTACAGTTAAACATCATATTGAGAAATATAGAAAAAGTCATCCTATAACTGTACAACATCTAGATTCCTTCATGTACGTTGATGACTGGATCACAGGTCAAGACACTCAAGAGGAAGCACTTGTTATATCTCTTCATGCTGAGAATATCATGAAGGAAGCCGGAATGGAGATGAGAAAATGGATCAGCAATGACACTACCTTAATGTCTCAGTGGGCAGCAAAAGGTTTCGACACTTATCCAGTTGATACATCCGTCAGCTTAGGATCAAACAAGACAAAAGTATTAAGCTTGGCGTGGCAAACCCTAGATGATTGTCTGACGTTGGTTACAAAAGGATTGCTAGAATTCATTTCAACTAACAAAAATACTAAGAGATTCCTGTTACAAGCTATCGGGAAAATATTTGATCCACTTGGATTGATTTCCTCCTTCACTATAAGAATGAAATGCCTCATTCAGGAACTCAGGAAGAATAAAATCACTTGGGATCAAGATTTACCCCCAAAAAATTTGGAGAGGTGGGTAAACTGGAGCAAGGACTTACCCTTGTTAAACAAACTCAAAATTCCAAGATTTATTCTTGTTTTTACGAATTCTGAGATAAATGACTTCATCGAAATCCACACCTTTTGCGATGCTTCTAAACTTGCCTATGGAGCATCAATTTATGTGAAAGTGAAAAAACAAAATGAAGTGCATGTAAATCTCATCACTTCAAAAACGAGAGTGGCACCACTGAAGGCTATTACCTTACCTCGACTTGAACTCTTGGGAGCTTTAGTTGCTGCTCGTTTGAGTTCTAAAGTGCAAGAAAGCATCCGCAAGAAAAAGGAATGTAAAGTGTTCCACTGGACAGATTCCAAAATAGTTCTGTTCTGGATTAAGGGTTCTGCGAAGAAATAGAAACAATTTGTGGCCAACAGAGTTCAGGAGATCACAAAGTTAACGGATCCTGATTCTTGGTTTCATTGCTCTGGAAAGGACAATCCCTTAGATCTCTTGTCTAGGGGACTTATTGCTGACTCCCTTTTATCTGACGATAAATGGTGGAATGGTCCATCCTTTATGCAATTTGATGAATTCTCAGGTACTGATTCTGAGTGTCCAGAACTTAATGAAGAAGAGTATTTGCCTGAACTGAAATCGAAGGATTCAAAAGAAAATGTTGTGCTAACTTTAAATTTAAATCAAACTATTTTTGATTATTTAATTACTTATAGTAATAGATTTCTAACTATTGTTCGAGTATTAAGTTTCCTTTTCAGGTTTATATTCAATTGTAAAAATCCTGGAAATAAGAAAGAGGGACCACTCACATCAGAGGAGATGATGGAAGCAGAATACTTTTTATTAAAACAAGAACAACTCAGGTCATTTCATACAGAAATGACAGCTATGCGAAATGGAGATGATATTTGCCATAAAAGTAAGATTTTAAATTTGTCCCCATTTTTAGATGATAAAGGTATCATAAGAGTGGGAGGAAGACTCAAAAATTCGCAACTCCCGTACTCAGGTAAACATCCTATTTTGCTACCAGCAAAAAGTAAATTGACTGAAATGATTGTAAAATACTATCATGAAAAGTATTTTCATCTTGGAGCCCAAAATTTGTTTTATGAAATTAGACTTAAATTTTGGCCTATCCATGGGCGAAATGTTTGTAAAAAAATTGTTCATAACTGTATAAAATGTTTTAAAGCAAATCCTAAAATATGTTCTCAAAAAATGGGTAATTTCCCAAAGGAAAGGATTACTCCTGATAAAGTGTTTAATTCAACAGGTATTGATTTGTGTGGACCCTTTCTTATCAAAAATAAATATCAGAGGAAAGGTCCTGAAATTAAAGTATATGTTTGTATATTTATTTGCCTTGTAACAAAAGCCATTCACCTAGATATAATCAGTGACTTAACTTCTCAAGCACTAATAGCGGCACTGAAAAGGTTTATATCGAGAAGGAGAAAATGTCGTAAAATAATTTCGGACAATAGGACCAACATGGTTGGAGCTAACAGGGAATTGAAAACTTTGATTAAATTGGTGAGAGATCGAGAAGAGTCTCTATTTACCTTCTTTGCAGAGGAAAACATCGAATGGTCATTTATTCCCCCTAGAAGTCCTAATTGGGGAGGTCTTTGGGAGGCTAATATAAAGTCATTCAAATACCATTTCAAGCGCGTTGCGGGAAATTCAAAATTTAGTTATGAAGAATTACTAACTTTAATAACTCAAATTGAGGCAATTTTGAACTCTCGACCCCTTACTCCACTTTCAGCCGACATAGACGATTTGGAGGTTTTGACGTCAGCTCATTTTTTAATCGGAAGACCGATTACAGCTATAGTAGAACCATCTCTTATAAATTGCGAAACAAATCGTCTAAAGGCTTGGGAAAAAATAACCAAGTCTGTTCAAACGATCTGGAGAAAATGGAGCCTATCATATTTAAATAACCTGCAACAAAGGAAAAAATTGATAGTTAATAAAGAAAATATTAAAGTAGGAGATATGGTTTTAATTAGGGAAGAACATCTTCCTCCTTGTAAATGGTTATTAGGACGAGTTATAGAAATTTATCCGGGAATGGATAAAAAAGTTAGAGTTGCAGACATCAAAACTATTAACGGTACTTTTAAAAGGTCCATTAATAAACTGAGTGTATTACCTATTGAAAGTTAAAAAATTATGATGATATATCACATTACAATTTAAATTTATAGCATTTTGTATCATATATCGAATTATTTACTACATATTGGCTATATTTTTATGTTTATATATTTCATCATTGTTTCTGTGTTTGAACTATTTATCTACTTAACATTAATGTGGTATATTTCGTTGTGAATTTAATTCACTTATTATTTAATTGTAATTATTAATTCTTAAAAATGTTGTATTTTAATAACTGACATAAATTGTTATGTTCTTGCATGAGAACATGGCAAGGCCGGGCGGGATGTTGACGCATGTGGGCGCCTCCTATCGGTCCTCTGTAAAAACTAAACAGAAACTGAACGACTTTCAGCAATAACGGACGTGGGCAGCTACTGTCGCGTTGACACCCACAATAACTGTAAAAAAAGCTGAGCGACTTTCAGCAATAACGGACGTCGGTAAATACTGTCGCGTTCACACCTACAATAACTGTACTTATGATTCAGCTATTAATTTTTATTGTTAAGGTTTTAATAAAAAATTTGTCCAAAAAGGACTGGTCCGTCGTAATACTAATTTCTCTTAAGAACAAAGGTCAAGATTGGTTCGCAATCGAACACGTACAAGAATAGATTTCGTTTGATTATCAGATATAAGAGTATATCTCCATCAAATAGATTCTGTATATTAATTGATATTTCTGTACGTAATGTTGCAAATTGCAGTCATTAATATTTAATTATTTTATTCATAAAAATTTTACAGATTGATGAAGCCTGAAGTATACGGAAAATGCGGCTCACAATCAGCTAAATTCAATGGAATGATTGCCTACGGAAAACTTGAGGAAATTGAAAATTCTAATGGTTACTATGTAGCAATGTGTTGAATATTATATATATGTAATTAGGTTTCTATCCTATGTTACGTTCAGTAATATCTATAATGTCATAAGATAACGATGAGCAAAAAAAGTTATGAAATTCCCTGAATAACAAATCTTTATTTATTTTCTTTTCCAAATTCCTGTATAAGAAAGGTTTTCCCGTCATCGTATGAACGGATATAGTGCTGTGATCGAATGAAAAGTTAACCTTGATTAACTAATAATCATTTAGCTAAAATAATCTTTTTCTGTTCCGTGAAGAGACAAAATGCGAAACTTTCTTCAACACAGAAAAAAAATGTTCTATTATAAATGAATCATTTCCGTTCAAACAGTGAACTCATTGGAGTAAATCATTTGCTATGATCTATGAGAAATCCTTAATCGATGAAGGACAAATTGCAGATGCATATGCTTATAGCAGAGGGGGAAATTAGAATTTTTAACGTTTGGCTGCAGGGGGAGAATGAAACTTCATCATCTGGGAACACTTGTCAGCTCAGTTTGCTTTTAAAAGCTCGTAAATCGGCGAGTGAGCTAAAACTATATTTTCCAAGTTCTTTGCCAGTTCCATTTACTTCTAAATGCAAAATACTTGCGAGACAGTTAAAGCAGACGTATTTAATTTCTTTAGCATTATTTCACAATGATTCTCTATATCTGGGGTAAACCCCAAAACACTTCTTAGCTGCTGCCTTCAAGTTTTATCAAATATCTGATCGGGAAATACAACATTACATAACAATTTGATATTTTCAGTGCTACTAAACTTCAGTGCGTGTGCTATTCATGTAAAGCCATTCAACTTTAATGAATCCATAGAATACGTGTAACATTTTAATATAGTCAAAATATATAATATTAAGGATGTTTCTGAACACTTATTTCGATATATGCATGAAATAATATGATTGTGAAAAGTCAGTATAATGCGAGAAAACACACTTTGGAAGAAAAGGGACATTGCAAGCATGCATAATAAAATTTCAAAAATATAGCAGCTCAAATTATACAGAAAATGAGAAGGGAATATAATGCAAAATGGAACAAATAGTAATTTTCGTGCAGAAACTCTTCGCTGTGAAGTTTTTCTTTTCAAGTAGATCCGTAAGAATTGTTCAATTCACACTTTTTTGAATTTCACGTGGTAGAAGACAAAAAAGAAAGAAAGCATGATAAATAAATCCTCACTTTAAGCATAACATCATATCAAAAAATTTGGGGCTGAACGTCGAAAGAATAAATTCCATGAAGAAACGTTTGCTGTTGTACGTCCATACGAAACAAAGCTGAAATCTTAGCGATCCTTACATGATTGGAGTCTAGGGGATTGGGGGGAAGACCGACCCCCATGTACGACGTGATAGCAACCACATAATGTCAAACACATATTTATTAAGAAGCAAATATTTACACGAAGTGAAGCAAAGTTAGTTAAATAGATATTTTAGACATGAAACTACACATCATGACATGGCATCGTCTCGTCTCTCGCCACCATCTGGCTGTACTCAGATGACGCTTTCTGTCTGAGATGACGTATCTCTGGAAGTAATATGTTACTGATAATATTGAAAAAATAAAATCTGAAGTTATGAAACAAAAAGTGTTAGACAAAACGAAATTTAAATAAACCTATATATGAATTTAAGTTATTTTATTTAAAATAGTGGTGTTGCGTTTATTCATCATCGTTTCACATTAAAACTTGAATGATTACATACTTTTTGTTCGTGTTGCCTTTTGATGCTTGTATTTTTGGGAGATTAATTAATATACCTTGTAGTAGGGAGAAAATTTCTGCGAGACCTTTTAGCTGGTCTATAGATTGTATGATATTGTTAACAGGATTTTGGTCTTCACTTTTATGATAGTTATGTGTATTTTTACGCGGTGTCGGAGAGCAGTGCCATCTGTGGGGATGTAGCTACTGCTTGTGCCAAAGTAACATTTTCTCTGATGGTATTATTTTTACTGAGTGATCCCTTAGGAGGTTTTGGGAAGAGTTTACATTCTTTGTATGAAGCAGATTGTCCTTTGGTGTTGCAATTTATACATGGGATTTCTTCAATTTAATCTTTAATTTTGCAGTCGAGACTGGGATGGGCACCGGAGCATTTTAGGCATCTTGGAATCATGTGGCAGTTTTGAGAGCTGTGATTCAACTTGTTGCAGTTATAACATTGAGTGATTGTGTTATTTTTTTAGCTATTTATTGTATTTATCATGTACCGTATTTTGTTTAAGAAACAGATTTTTTTGGGTTTTTTTTTAATTCCAGGTTAAGGTAACCATGAAAACCGGTAGGAGGCGCTTTGTTCGCCTATTGGTCGATTGACTTTGGTAGATTAAATTCTAATTCTTCAAATATATCGTTAATGTCGGTGTTGCATGGTAAATAGTATATAGGTCGGGTGAATCATTGTAACAAGAGATTCGTCCACTCTTATCGGGTGAAGAGTAAGGTGCTTGGAAGCCGACTTAATTGTTAATGAATATTTAATGTCGTAAAGAAACGCTAAAGGTTCCGGGACAATTTATGTCATAATTGTTTTTACAGCGTTTACCAAGATCAGTACAACCTGTTTTAGCAGCTATTACACACAAAAATTTGAAACAGCAGCTGCAATTTCTGATAGAATCTTAGAAGTGACACCTGTTCTATGAAAATGCATGCCATAAATAAAAACAATTCAAATTCCTTGGAAGAAAACTACTGAGTCAAATATGTAAATTAACTACAGGGATTGATAAACTTGATTTTTCTAAAAGTCGTTCTTCTTTTCGCAGAAACAGATGTAAAAAAAAAAAAAATTGCTAAGTACTGGTCGAAATTGGAATCACATTTTTGCTGCTATCATGGACATTACATCTATAATTTTCACGGCTGCCTTTTATTGGGAGCCGTTTTAAGTATATCAACCTGGAAACTTTACGTACTTATATATAAAGTAAACTTTATAAGAATAATTTATTATTTAATATAGTGGTGTGAATATCAAGAGTATACAATTTTATGTATCAAAATACATTTTTTCTTTAATAAGATGATTCCCATTATATATTCAAAAAATGCGTGAATTTTTAATATATATATGCTGAAAATATGAAACAAAATTTCAAGGAGTTTTCTTCTTAAACAATTTCTGACGGGCAGGCACATTAGTAGACAAGTTAGAGTGTCGCTATTTTTAAGACATATATTCAAGCTATTGCTATTATTTATAAACCAAATTAATACTATAATGCAAATTAAAACAGAGAGATAAATGGTGTGAAATTAGATTTTAAATTACAGCTTATTAAATGTATTTTTTGTGCAAATATCGGCTTATTGAATCATTCATTTAGATTCTATTTTTGCTCTTAAAATGAACTTCATGAAATGAAAAAATAAATTCCAAGTAAACTTAAAATGAAAAAATAAATTCTAAGTAAAATAAATATCAATGTACCTAGGATAACGGTCGATCTTGTTTATGCTATAGTACTAGCATCTCTGAAATGAGAATTAATTTTTGCTAATGTAATGCCCTATGTAAAAAGCATTATTCCGATTGTACAGATTATTATTTAATTTTAGATTAAAATTTTAGTTAGTTCTCAATTAAATAAAATCATAATATGAATAGATAAATACGAAATGGACCGTAATGGCATTGAAAAATGTTTTATTTAACATTGTCACAATAAACTATGTGTTAATTTAGAAAAGTGTAAATTATGAATTTGAAATTTTAGATCTTTAAATACATTTATTTTTTAATGACGAAACGATTTATGTGTCTCAGGTCAATAATTTATTAAAAGCTTAAAAATTAAAATATAACCGTTACAATTTCTGATTTTTTTTAAAAAAAATAAGTTAATAAATTGTTAATGATTTTTATAACAATCACATAGGTATCAAAAAGGTTGGACATAATAACATTAAAATATCTTTAAGATCATTACTATAAATGGAAACACTATAATAGCTTAATTTAATTTCATTGTGGTAGAAAATCACAACCAAATCGGGGATTATTCAGTAAAAAAAATTTAGAATTTATGTTATTATTATAGATAGTGCACCCAAAAGTTTATTTATAAACATATGGAATAAATTAATGAATTCAAAACGAAAATATTCATAGAGGATAACTGTTAAAAAGAATAAAAAAAGAATGCTCATAAAAACAATTTAAAAAAACATGAAAAATAGATGTCATGACTTAATTGAAATACTCAACAAATCTACCAATCCAATCGAAAGGTTGCACTTAGGATTTTAGTTTTACAAAACAGTTTAAGTTGGCCTGAAAAACTAATACAACATTTAGATTATTAATATTTGGAAATTTGAAAGAAAAGTAATCTACGCATGAAAATGTTCATACATTTAAGTGTTTCAATGGGTTTCGAATGCGTATTAATCCAAGGAGCTCAGAAGTTGCTTCTGATTGTTGGAGAAATCTATGTTTAAATTAGAGAAACATTTGAAGTATTAAGATTTGGAGTTGAGGTAACATTTCGAGCTTTTCCATCTGAGAGGATGGTTGTTCATCTAGCAGAGAATCAATGGAATCGTTAAAAGTACTGATTTATTAATGTTAGAAAACGGCTCAAACTACGCTTGAGGAAAATATCAATGCACTTGACAAAAGAGAAGCTATGAAAGTGTCTTTTGATTACATACCCAACACCTATAACAACCAACTAATATTTGCATCTGTAGTATTCAAACTAAATATACAAATATAAGGTAATAGATATTATTAACAACAGATGACGCGGTAAGCGCTGACCTGAATGTTTTGATGTATGTGAAATGATCGGCCTTGGACTGAGAGTGTAGTAGTTGTAGAGAGAGAGAGAGAGAAATAAAGCTATAGTTATAAAAAAAAAACCCTTCTGAATGTGAATTATTGAAAATGTTGAAAACTTTTTCATTGGCAATGTACTTTATTTCAAGATCCAATAGCCTTTGTATCTTCTTTCGTGATATCAGTATTACATAATAATGAAGAAATAAAACTTAACCAAATTACAAAAAAGTCGCTAAAATGCGACGAAAGAAAAACTCAGACAAGTAAGAAGCATTTGGATTTCAGTTAGTAAAAAAACAAAATTCATGCTTTTCTTGTTTCGGTAGCCATATTGTAAGAAATTGTTATTCTTATTATTCTTGCAGAATTTGTAAGAAGAAGTACAATTCTTTAATTTGTTTTGAGCGAGAAAAACCTTCGTTTCTGCAAAATAACAAAAAATATAAGATTGTATCGCAGCCTGGTTGAAAAGCAGATTCCAATCTGTCTAGAAATTCACAAGAACGCGATGTTAATGCTATTCTTTTTGTATCCAAAAATGAAAGTTTTATGACTGCTGTTAGCGATAATATTAGTATTGTAAAGAATTGTTACAATCCACTGCTTCAATTTTTATTAATAGTAATTAAGGAAAAATGTATTCAGCGAGAATGTTACTTCATAAGGGAATTATGATTCACCTTTGTTCATCCAAATTGGCCGAAAGGCTTCAATTGCAGAAAGAAAATGTAATTTTATCAGTAGGTTTTTTGACGGTACTTTTAATACTGCGAAATTGAAAGTTAGTGAGTAGTTATTTTTAATAAAGAGAAAGGCCTTTAGTCGTAAATTAGAGTATTAAATTGTTACAAAAATAACTAATTTGATGCTTGTGTTACAAACGGATTTAATCAAACTTAACTATACCTAGAAATGTTAAGTTAGCAAATCCAGAAATTTATGAACCGAGAAAAATCGAGTTACTCCTGGGTTATGAGATAGTTTTTGATTTGATAAGATTAAGAAAAAATTATGTAACGAATTCTAATTTACTTTTAAAAAAAATCGCATTCGGTAGTTTAATAGGTGGTAGCATTGAAAGTTTTCTCGATGAGAAAACACCTGTGCATTGAGGATTTATTCACGAAAATGACGAGACACAGTTAAAACAATTCTTTGATTTAGAATCTATCGGAATTAGAGATGATCCTCATTGTTACGATGACGACAAAGAGCTTGAGACTTTTAATGAGACTGTTAGTTTTGAAAATAATCCATGTACTTTTAGGAGACCTTGGAACAAGAACTACTATCAGTTAGGGGATAGTTATTATGTAGCACAGAAAAAAATGAAAAATGTTGAAAGAGGAATTGGATGATGAAAGGGGGTTGAATGATTAGACTTTAAGTTATTCGCAACTTATCTATTCAAACAAAGAGTTGTGGACTGTATACTAAAAAATGAATGTTTATTTGAGCGACGGTTGGTACGTCGTGCTCCTTGGCTGATGTCTACAGGAAGAATGATACAAATTGTAAACATGAATATGACTACTAGCGCTCCTGCACTCGCGGGTCGTAACAGGAATGAAATATGATATTTCCTTACACTTTATATATAGAGATATTTTAGATGAGTATTTTGATCAGGATATTATAGAAAAATCAACGGATACTTCAAACCCAGTGAACAAGGCAGTATATTATCTTCCGCATCAGGCTGTGTATAGAGAAGAATGTATCACCAATAAAATACGTATCGTTTTTGATGCGAGTTCACATGAATTTATCAGATGTTCTTAACGATTGCTTAAGTAGCCTGGCATTGATTTAGATTCTAATATATTTGAATTTCTAATATATTCTAGACTTAATAGAATAGAAATTATATCCGATATCAAAAATGCTTTACCAAAAATCTTTTTAGCTGAGGAAGACAGAGATGCAGTGAGGTTTCTTTTTGTTGAGAAAATAGGCCTGCTAATTGTACAAAAGGTTTTCTGAGCAGATACAGATTCAAACGTTTACTTTTTAGAGTAAAATCGAGTTTCTTTTTATTGGTAGCATCGAAAACTTTATATATAAGAAATTTTAGAAATTTATTTCCAGATGCTTTTGAAATTCTTCATTCGTCTATGTAAGTTGATGATCTAATTACGAGAGTAAATGATACAGAAGAATATTTAAATATATTTTCTAATGAAACGAAACTTAAAGTGTTCGTAATAAAATAGGATTTTCAAGATGGTAGTTTGAGTATCCCAGTTTAAGCGGACACGGTACACTTGAACCATTTTTTTTTATATTAATGTATTTAAAAATTTGGATTTAACGAGGTATGTAGTGTTTCTATTCAAGAAAATGATTTTACATGAAAATTTGAGTGCGTTATTAACACAATTTTAAAAATTTAAATTTTTTTAAGAAAATTTGAAAAATTTCAAAACTGTACTCCTCTTTTATTTATTATTTTTTTACTATGAAAATATTTTGCAATAGTTTCATAGTAAAAAAAAAAAAAATTACTATGAAAATATTTTGCAATATTCTCAAGGAAATTTTAAACAAATTTAGGGATCGATTTTGTAATAACTTATTAAGTTTTGGAAGAAAAAAATTAAATGTTATTCCTCACGCTAAAATTCAGCAAAAACACACATATCTCTTACACTGTTTTTTTTAAAGCATACATTTCTTTGCAAAATGGATACCTAATTTTTTATATGTATTATACATAACACACAGAAAAAAAAAGAAGTGATTGATTAATATTTGTGGGAAGAGAACTTGACTTATCGCCTAGAACGTCTCACCACCAGAGAGCGCTGCTAATGTCTCGGCGACATGCCGCTAGGGGAAAGAAGACGTTTGCGCGGGAAGACGACATTACGAAGTGAGAGTGGGCACACGGAGTGTCTGAGACATATCACTGGTAAAACTGTTTTACGATATAAGTGTACGGGGCACAACCGTCTGACTGAAATGAACTGTCTTCATATATCTGTATTATGAACATTACTTACGCTTTTCTCAATTAACTATATTCAAGTGTCTGTACATATTAATCGCTGTAAATAAGAATAAATAGTTTAGTATGAACGGAAGTATCATCATTGTGAACACCCGGACTTCACATATATATTGTGACATATTCAATTTTTAAAAACAAACGATTGCGATACTTTTTTTAAGATTTATCTGTTCGACTTATAAAGGCAGACGATTTAATCTAATGTGATACTTTATTTAAGACATTACCTATTCTACTTTTAAAAGCAGACGATTTAAACTTAAAGTGATACCTTTTTCAATATTCTTTATTAAGATATTTTTTTTGGCAACACCAGATCATAATTTTGATTTTAGATAATTTACTGGCAACGGATATGAAATTTAGTATTGAGTTTGGTTCCGAGAGGTAAAGACGAACGTTGATAAATGGTGCTTGTGTAAAATTGTGTCTTGAATTTATGTTTGAAAAGATGTGCGCAAATAAATGTGATGTCCTGAAAACAAGTCATTTTTATAAATAGTCTTCAATACAGTACAATATATATATGTGTGTGTGTATTTGTGTGCGTTTGTGTGTGTGTATTTGTGTGCGTTTGTGTGTGTGTGTTTGTGTGTGTAATGATTTAACTTAATTCATATTAATTTCTCACAATAATAATTAATTTCCTAATTTTTCCCGTTCTATCCTTTAAAAGACAGTGTTCATTTTTATTTCCTTATACGATTCCTTTTTTTAATTTTAATTTATGCAATCACATGCTCTTAAATTCTGTAAAGTCAGCTTTGTCCCATCCTTCGAACTTTTTGGGATGATCCTTACCAGACTTCAAGTCTGCACTTAGATTCCCTCGAAGTCCCTCCATTCATATTACATGTTTATGGCGAATAAAGCGAAATTTCCCTGATATATAACTAAAAACACAGCGAAAAGAGCTCTCTTGATGTTGATCTTTGCTACCTCTCTTGCTCATACACTCCTCTGTGATGATCATCTGTAATTTTTATGGTATTTTCGCTTCGGCCTCGATGGCCGAAGCCCGACTAAAGTCTGCTACAATCAAATAAAAGCTTATTTCAGCAATGCATTGGATATTTCATTAATGTTGAACAAACTTTTCATATCAATCGTGATATATATATATATATATATATATATATATATATATATATATATATATATATATCATGCTTCATTTCAATTGGCTAATTTTTGCACGTTGTTTGAACACAATTTTGTGAAATCATAAGCACATTGCGTATGAATTCTTGACTTGAGAAATGGATAACTGTACTTTGAAAAGATCATCTGGAAAGTGACCAAAGAAAGGAGATTCTATGGGAATAAGTTTCTTTAAAAAGGTAATAACAATTTACCAGTTGAAGACGTTTTACCAACGAATGATGTAAACACAAAATCTGCTTCCAGCAGAAAGTTGAATAGTGTTCAGTCTCCTTTAGAATATAATCTTTTCGCGGTAAATGCAAATTTTAAGGGATGTAAAATACTCGATCACATGTGGGTTTTTAATTCTGTACTATCTCAGCCAAGTTGACGTTGACGGTACTATGGCCGCCTAGACCGCGGAGCGCTCTCCAAGCTCAAATCTTGTATATAGAAGTTGCTTTAAATGGATGGAGTTTTCATTTTTGATAGCAAAGTCCAAAAATAAAAATAGTTTGATGAAAATCTGGGGTACAGAATTTTCATTGATTGAGAGGTGAGTAGCGCTGAAACTGCTATTGGTTGCCCTTTTTAAATTAAAATGAATGAAAAACATTTTAATTTTTATTGGAAATGCAAAAGGAGAGATGAGCTGTTTGAACATTTAATTTATAATATATATGAGTATAATTTGCAAAAATTAAAAAAGTGGTATTGTAATTATTCATTATTTAACATTTAAGCTTGTATGATTGCCGTTATCTCTGCATTGTTATCTTTAGCTGATTTAATTTTATGTAAATTAGTTAAAAGACCTGGTATTAGAACGAAAAATTCTACAAGTTCTTTAAGTTGTTCAATTGCTTGTATAATGTTGTTCACTGGATTATGGTTTTTATTTTGATTATAATACTGAGGAATATTTTTGCGAGTTTTAGAGGTAGGCTGCGCCATCTGTTGAGAAGAAGTTAATGCTTGAGCGAAAGTGAAATTTTCTCGGATGGTTTTTTTTAGTGGAATATTATTGTTTTTAGGTGGTTTAGGGAAGAGTTTATAACCTTTGTAGGAGGCAGAATGTTCTTTTTCGTTACAGTTAATATAGGTGATTTCTTGGATTTTGTTTTGAATTTGACAATGGCGAATAGGGTGTACACCGGAACATTTGATACATCTCGGCAGTTTTGTGCGCTGTGATAAAATTTATTGCAATTAAAACATTGAGTGGTGATATTATTTTTGTAGTTATCTATTGTAATTGACATATAGCAAATTTTAGTAAGATCAAAGATTTTTTGATTAGTTTCGTTTCTTGGTAGTGTGACCATGTAGATCGGTAGGGAAGCTTCGTTCACCTGTTGATCAATTGGTTAACTTTTGTAGAACTAAAGCCGAGTTCTTCAAGTTCTTCATGAATATCTTTAACATCAGTATTTCTTGGTAGACCTTTTATAACTATTTCCAAAGCACGCGAGATTTTCGGTTCAATTACATAATATTCGTAGGATTTAGTAGTGAGAACATTGTTTAGTGAACGATATTCTTCAAAGTTATTTGTGTACAATTTAATAAATTCACCGGAAAGGCGAGTACGAAAAGTGGGAATTGCAGAAGTTAGTTCTTTTAAGTGTTGTCTATAGTTTTGGCTTATTTTAAGCATTACTGGGGGAGGGAGATTCTTATTTTTGTTGGTATTATTTTCTGAATTAGATTGGGTTGAATTTTCAGAATTTTGATTAATCTCAATGGTAGAAAGTTTTAGGTATTTATTTTTGGTTTTAATTTCAATTTGCGAGTTATTAGTTAAAGTTAATTTCCTGGCAGTTTTTCTTTTAGATGGTGTAACAAAACCGTCAGAGTTGTTGTCATTACTTTTATTTGATTTAATACTAGGTGAGATATTAGGGGTGTGATGAACAGGGTAGTAGTTTCGCAAGTTGTTAAGAAAGCGTTCTCACCCTTGAGTCGTTTCAATTCTTTATTGAATTCTTGAGGCTTTTATATTCCGGGTGCTCATAGTCATTGTGAATGGAGAAATTTTGGGCAAGTTCAAGTTTGGTAACTTGACGTGGATTTGTATAGACTTGGATATTTGATTGAATCTTCTGTTTTCTTTCACAGGTAAAGCTAGTGTCGATTGAACTGGTTGATATGGAAGAGATGGAGGATATGGGAGAGATGGTGGATCTTGAGTCATCTTTGAATTTCATTTCATTTTGCGAGTCGTTTAACATTTCAATGTTCGTAATCCGTATGCATCAGAAGGGTTGGGTAAAGTTTTCAGAGATCATCTCAGTCAAGTTGCACTAAGTGCCATTGATGAATGAAAATAAGTGAGAAATAAAGGTTTTGTGTCTCTATTGTTTTATAGACAGTAAATTCTTTTCAAATTTCAGTTCTTTTACAAGATGAGGAATAACTAGCAATATGAAAATGCTCCAGAAATAAATATAAGATCTGTTTTGGCAATGAGATATATTGACAGAAGACTTAAAACATTCTGCGCAATGATGAATCTTCCTAGTCCTGTCTTGAAAAGGCTTATGATACTATAAACAACAAACTCTTGCATGTTACGAAAGAAGCAGAAGCCAGTATGAAAACAGCAGCTTCAAAGAAAATTCTTCGTCTGCTGATAACATCCTAATATGAAACAGTGCTGGAATGCGAGAGGATACTTATCATTAATGGGAGTGTACTATGTAATAGGTGCAGAAACAGGTAAAAGTTTAGGTAGTGAAGTTATCATCTCTTAGTGAAGGATGTGATCTTTACAAAGGTTTTACACTTGGTCTGAAATACAAGAAGTTACAGGATTTCATTCAAAAAACACTATTCTGGCTCTGCGGGTAAGATGGATGTAATGGCAATGTTGAGAATTTTCAATCGTTTCAAAAAGCTACACGATCTGAAATATTCCAACTATATAGGAGACGGTGATGTTAAGATTTTCAGTTCTCATTCTGAAAGCAAACTATACGGGAAAGTCCATCTAATTCAGAAGGTTGAATGTGTTGGTCACGTGGAAAAGCAGATGGGCACAAGACTTAGGAAGACAAAATTAATATATGGAAAAAAAAAGTTGCCTGACAGTAAATCTATTGGCGGTACAGGCAGGCTGACAAATAGTATGATTTATAAACTTACCCAGTACTATTGAAATATAATTCGCGGCAACTCGATAGGTTTGAAAGGTAGGAGGAAAGCTAGTTGGGGAGTTTAGGGTCACTCATGTAGCACAAATGATGAACCCATGCATTGGTTCTGTCCAACAACTCCAGATACATAGTGTAGTTATAACGCTGCAATCAATCACAATATGCAGGCAAACAAAAACCACAAAAATATCATTGCTAAAGACACTATTCTCAGAGTTATCTCATCCAACACTACTAAGAAAATATTTAGGTGGCAAGACGCATAAAAAAATGAATGTCTGAATTCATTAATATGGAAATTTTGCCGGAAGACAATTGGTTCTGATCTCTAAGTTATAGATATTGCAACAAATTTGGCCGCCAGCATTTTCATCGATGGTAGACAAATAGTTATTTCTATTATAAAAATGTTTGGCTTGAAAATGAACAAGAATATTTACTTATCACTGCCTGAAGTGACAAACGAAGAATCAAGAATTCGAAAAATTATTTTGGCATCATCTTTTGAGGCACACAAAATGTAACGAATGCAAACAATAAAGAAACGGAGTTGTTGCAGCAAATGAAAGACACATTTTATGATCCAGGAACATTTTATAATGCATGTTTCATAATTTAATTTTATAATTGAATGTTATAAGTTGAAATGCATTTTCTGAGTTTAAGTTTTTTTCACTTCCGCGCAGGATATTTGGAAACGTTTAGTACTAGTATGAAATGTACAGTGAACTCTTTAGACTGATCTTACAATTTATATCATATATTTATTAATTATTTAAAAAAAGTTGGAAAATAATTAAAACTCTTAATGCTTAAAATTTTGAAATATATTAATTTATAAAAATATTTTTTTAAAATATTTATTTAATTTTGATATGGCTCTCATTTAAGAGGGTATTTTTGATTTTGCAAATCAACTTTTTGCAAGAACTTAGAACTAATGTTTTAGAAAAAATCTAGCGTGTTGTGGAACTTACTCAAAATTTCTAACAGAAATTTTAATTATTTTTATAACCTCATAAAGTAAAAATTAATTATATATATTATGTATTTTACATATATTCGAAACATCATACAATTATAAAGCATGTGTAGGAATATCAAATTATTTAATTTAAATTCCGAAAATTGTATGTATTTTCAGTTGTCGAGATAAATTTAATACCTCTGAGACCTCTTAATCCAGAACAATTTTACGCTCAAGTTACACCGTCTCTCTTCTCTTCTCGCTGGTTGCCTCGCATGGTCGCAATTTCGCGTGATGCAGCACTAGCGCCCACTACAGTATTGCGATCATTGGATAATTTCAGTTCAATATTTTAGACCGATCTTGAATAAGGTGAGCTCACCATCTTCATTCCAATTACACCAATTCTTCAAGATTTAGACATTCACAAAGGATACGTTTGGTCTATCATTTATCAGATTTACAAAAAAATAATCTTGAGTATTTCCTATTCATAAAGAAAGATTACCTTTCGATCTACCAACTTTCACAATGAGACACTATCGAGACACATTCAATAAATAATACAGAGTATTCTCGCTGTATTCCCATGGTCACTTATTTCTATGGTATTTTCCACAAGAATCCCCAATCCATACAAAATTAAACAATTGCTTTCTAGATCAGAGGTTATTTTCATTTTAACCACTTTCAAACTAACAAGACAAATTTTAATATCCATAATTTGCACCTTATGTACAGATATGGTCATTTAGCATCGCAGCAAAAATTATGATCGAAATGTAGAAGTATATTGACCTAGTTAAATAAACCAGTTAGCCGCTCTTAAACCACTCTTTTCTAGATTATACATGGCTGCTCAGTTTCGAGTACAGTTTCAAGTATTCAATAGAGTAGCTCTAATGATTTCGGGAACTAATTTTCTAGTCACACCTATAAATATAAAAGTAAACAAATTCATTTAAATTAGTGGTGTGTTTTCAAATTCTAATTTTGTGACAAATGTTAACAAAAAGACTGAGAGCGCATTGAAGCACTTCATTAGTGAAATCCTGCTTAATTTTTAAATTACAGGACTTCACATCGATAAGTGGCAATGTCGCACGGTCAAAATGGCCCTCGCATAACACTGTCAATCACTTTCAAAATTTCGAAAACTTGAAAATTTAAACACTTTTAACTTTGTTTACGATAAAAAAAAATCATTTTCCTAGGTTAGAACCATTTTTAGTCACTAGACGTCGCTAGTGGCGCATAGTTCAAATTAGCTAATGCTCTCTTTTTCACACTCAATCTCCTCGCGTTTAAATTTCCTTCAAAATTTTAAATAGCATTTTCCTTTAAATTGGTTTCGGTACGGCATTTCTTTTTAATTCATTTTTATTTAACTTTTATTTTTATCTAGTTACAACCTCTCAAAATCCCGCGGACGACAGCTTTCTCGAAGTTGTTTTCGCCTTCGAACTGAATTCCCAAACATTCGTTGACGTTGAATTTCGATGGGCGCCTAGAGCACGGAGTGCTCCTCTAGCCCAAATCTTGAAAAATAATAGTTTCTTTGGAAAGGTGGAATTTTCATTCTGGAGAGAGAGAGTTGACGGAGATAAATTTAAAGTTTTTTGAGATTTGGATGAGTAGTCTATGAGTTATGATGATTAGAAGTTTACAGCAGATCTAGCGCTATCTATCGGAGAGAAGAATTGTGGCGGAAAAAAATGGCGGTAACGGTAACGGTTAAAGTTACGAGGTCCCTGTTTTAACAATTAAAAACATACCCTCTCAACCGAATTAATATTAAAACTTTAAGTGCATCATTAATTAAAAGTTAAGCATAATTGTAAGCAACTATAATAATTAGGATTGTTCCGAACTGAATACTTTCCCATCTGAAACCACGTGACTCCCACCAGAATACGCTGTTGTTTGGAGTGAGCAGCTTCAGAACAAAACACTTACTTGAACTAAGAACGAGAGAGAACGTTTTATGCTTTATGTAACCTGTGTTGTGTCTTGTAGTGATGTGTAACTGTAGTAATTAATTAGAATATATAATTTTATTTACAAAGAAGTTGAGAGTCTTCATTTTGAATAGATGATGAGTTTATTTTGTTCGCAGCTACAGAAATAAAACACCAACTCCCCGGAACGACAGAAAAGGTATGTCAAATTTTGATATTCTTAATGAGTAATTATTGACATACCTAATTCTGAAAAAACGAGAAACTTTATTAATATTATTTGTTTTGTTTCTTGACATGGTATCCCTGCCGGGATTCGAGCTTGTGTTTCAAAATTTGAATATACAAATATAAGAGATTGAAGTGATATATTTGAATATAATTTAATTATCATATTTGATAAATTTGATAGTTGCAATAAAATGGCTACCGAAAACTCTGAACTCATTAAGTTATGCAAAAAGAAGCGCAGAACACTAAGAACGTCAGTTACTAAACTTATTTCTAAAATTGAATTAGAAATTCAAAAAACCGAAGTAACTGCTGAAGAGAGCGAAATTGAACTTTATATAGAACAATTAAATGATAAAATCAATTCTCTCATATTAGTTGATTCTGATATAGAAAAGTTATTGAAACCTGAGGATCTGGATAAAGAATTAGAATCAGCTGAAGAATTCCGTGAAAAAATTGTAACGTGGAGATTCAGAGCAAATAAATATTTGCGAAGCTTGAATCAAAATAAAGATATTCACGACCCTCCCAATCCCCCCAATTATTCATCACACGAAAAGGAAGTTAAACATCAAATAATCAACGTCAAACTACCGAAAATAATGATCCCAAAATTTTTTGGCTAATGAATAATAAGTGAATGGCTTACATTTTGGAACTCTTACGAAACGTCGATACATAATAATAGATCTTTAGACGACGTTAGTAAATTTAATTATTTAAAAGCCCATTTAACTGGAACAGCTTTGGAAACTATCGGCGGTTTCTCTATTTCTCTCGAAAATTCTGCTAAAGCTAGTTATTTGTTAGAACAGAGATTCGGTAGAAAAGAAACTTTAATAAACAGCCATATGAGTCAGTTATTAAAAATCTCTCCACTTAAGCATTCAAATGACGTAAAAAGTTTACGGCAACTATTTGATAAAATTCAGATTCATATTAGAAGCTTAGAATCATTGGAGATCGCATCAGATACTTTTAGTACTTTATTATCCCCAGTAATTCTAAAAGCACTGCCAAATGATTTAGTATTTGAATTTCATAAAGAATTCGGAGAAGAATATTCCGTAAATGATTTAATTGAATTTTTAAACAAGCAGCTAATCGCGAAAGAAAAGACGGAGTTATATTTAAAAAAAGAGATTCAGAATACGCACTCTCATATCCCACGAAGTGTTAATACCGTGAGTTGGCAAAAAGCCAAACCCATTCACGAGAGGGAAATGGGACCAGCAGATGTTAGTCAGTTGTTTGTATATAATTCCGCCGCGAAATCTAAGTGTCTGTTCTGTGAAGACTCATCTCACACTAGTATTAGTTGCGAATTGGGGAAAAGTTTACCACTGGAACAGCGCAAATCGGTGTTGATTAAAAAAGGTTTTTGTTTTCACTGTATCAAACCGGGACACAAGCTCTTAAAGCAAAACAAAAGTAAAATGTACGATTTGCGGGAAAAGACATGCTGATATTATATGTTACGAAGAAAATAAACATTTTAAAAATGAGAATCCCGAATTAAAGGAAGTTATTGAAAATACTACGCTTTCGAATAATAGTTGTTCTAGGGAAGTTTATCTTCAGACTTTAATAGTTTATATTAAAGAAAATAATATGAAACATTTTATTAGGGTTATTATAGATATGGGTGGCCAGAGATCTTATATTACAAAATTTATTGCGGGAAAGATGAACTTAAAGGGGTTAGGTGAGGAAACTGTAAATCATGGTTTATTCGGAGGAATTGAACACACCGAATAGCATCAAAGATATAATATTAATCTTTCAAATGTTGACGGAAGCTATAATTGCCGTTTAGAAGTTTTAGATTAAAAGAAAATTTTTTCTTCCTTACCTAGAATGAATGATGATAATTGTTTGAAACAATTAAAAGATCTAGGTATTTTAATGAGTGATGTAATGATAAATGAGAAATCCTGTCTTTATGAGAAAAATTCAGGCGAGATTAATTTGCTGATTGGGAGCCGATTACCCAGGGAAATTGTTAACGGGGAATGTAAAACATCTTTCAGGACGTTTGGTTGCCGTACACACACTCCTAGGGTGGACTGTAATGGGTAAATCTAATATAAACGGCCCATCCACAAATAGCTCACTGTTAGTATTGTCATTACACGTAAATGATGCTAAAATTACTGATCTCTGGAAGTTAGACACTTTGGGTATTGACGATAGTAGTGAAAAATGCTCTAAAACAGAGACCCAACAACTTGCTTTGAAACATTTCAGAGAAACCGTTAGCAGAGACAATACAGGAAGATATAAGGTGAATCTCTCCTGGTTAGATGGACATCCTCCTTTACATGATAATAAAGAGATGGCCCAAAAGAGGCTAAGAAATACAATTCGATCCCTGAAATCAACAAATCGGATAAATGAATATCAAGAAGTTTTTAATCAGTGGGAAAGAGATGGTATCATAGAACAAATTAATCAGAACAATGACACTTCTAAAGGCTTAGGTATGCAATATCTGCCACACAGAGCAGTATTTAAAGACAATTCAACAACCAAGGTAGAAGAGTCTTTAAAAAGTCTTACAATGAAACGCAAAGACTCGATGTATGTCGTTAATTGTGTTTCAAACTTAGACTCTGTTTCGAAGTTCGAACATTTTAGATCAGAATCTCAAAGAATTCTGAAGCCATCTAAATTTGAATTACGTGGATGGAACAATAATTACATTTCTGAGTTAAACGAATTTGTACAAGAAAGCTCAGATTACGAAAAAGAAGTACCGGTTTTAGGTCTTGCATGGAATTTGAGAGACGATAAATTGCTTCTTCAGGAATGCTGGAAATTGGGAATCTCTTGGGATTCAAAATTACCTGAAGATGTCATTAAAATATTCCATAAATTGAAAGATGAGTCAATTTTCTGGAGTGACTCTATGGAGGCTCAGTATTGGATCAAGAAAGAAATCCTTTGGATGACTTTTGTGACCAACCAAATTAAAGAAAGACGAAAACTGTGCCCATTGGAACTGTATGGAGAAAACGTCCCCAACAAGGACAAGGTTCCAGATACACCTGAGAATCAGAGACTGGACAATCCTGACTCTGCTCCATCACTACAGAGCTGGACACGGATGTTCGAGACCATCGATTCAGTCCATAACAGGGTTTAGGGTTTCGAGTTCTATGTGTCCACAGAAACTCAAGGGGAAGTGTTCGAGACTGAATAGCATCTGAAACCACATGACTCTCACCAGGAGAGGCTGTCGTTTGGGTGGCAGCTTCAGAACAAAACACTTACTTGAACTAAGAACTAAAACGAGGAGAACGTTTTATGCTTTATGTAACCTGTGTTGTGTCTTGTAGTGATGTGTAACTGTAGTATAATTAGAATATATAATTTTATTTACAATAAGTTGAAGTCTTCATTTTGAATAGATGATGATATTTTGTTCGCAGCTACAGAAATAAAACCACCTCGAACTGACAGAAAAGGTATGTCAAATTTGATATTCTTAATGAGTTATTATTGACATACCTAATTCTGAAAAAACGAGAAACTTTATTAATATTATTTGTTTTGTTTCTTGACAAGGATCAAGGTAACAAGCGCCTAGGCGTTCGGCAGAGTGAGGAACTGCCGAAACAAAGTCGGAGAATAAAGTTATGAAAGCGCGCATCACCATTGGTCGTTGTAGCCGTAAGCTAAGAAGCATATACAGCAATGGGCGGAAAGAGGAATTCAAAATTAAAAAATCATCGGTAAAATTAATGGATCTAACTTGAAATTGTTCCCAACCTCCATTAATGCCCAACGTACGATCCAAAAGCACATTGCTGACAATAAGATAGAAGCTCACACTTACGAGCTTCCAGGACAGAAATTAGCTAAATTTGTCATCAGGGGTCTCTCTGTTGACACTGAGCCAAAAGTTATAATTGAGGAATTAAATTCATACGGTTGGCAGGTCGAAACCTGTCACGTGATGAAATCACGCAAAACCAACATGGCAATGCCTCTCTTTCTAATTCAAGTGCCAAAAAATGCCGAAATCTTTAGCGTTGACCACATCGGTTACCTAAAGATCAAAATCGAACTGATCAAAAAAAAGGGTTGTGCCCAACCAATGTTATAGGCGCCAATCCTTTTTTCGTCATTCCAAATTTTGCTCCAGATCACCTCGCTGCCTCAAATGTGGTGAAAGCCATTTCTCAAGCCAATGCCCCAAATCCAAAGACACCCCAGCTAAATGCTGCAACTGTGGTGGTGCCCACACCGCCAATTTCTCCGAATGCCTGAAAAAAAACCCTAAACTTTAAACCCTCTCCTCCCCCTGCAGTTAACGCATGGGAAAAAAGAGTCAAAAAAATGCCCAGGCAGCCAACACAAACACAACCACCGCTGATAACACACCCCTCCTGCACCGCACAGCCAAACTACCACACCCGCCACTGTTCCCGTTGCTTCTCCAAGAGACCCAAAGTTCGTTCGCTACGGACTTCAAGGACATCCTTAACCTATTTAACCCCAAAAAGTTAATCCTTTCAATGAACCTCCTGAAAAATATCAGTCAGGAATTAAAAAATAGCACGGACACAATCAAAAAATTCGAAGTAATTTTTGATTGTATCCCCAAACTCCTAGACGTCTGGTCATAATTTTTAACTCGTCACACAATATCCCTCCCCTCCCCCACAATAGTTAGCTGGAAGCCAATGGCATTCGACAAAAAATAGAAGAACTTAAAAGTTTCATTTTAGATCACAACCCAGACATAATAGGATTACAGGAAACACACCTCAACCCCCCTGACCGACTCAAAATTCCCAATTACACTGTTTACCGAACAGATCGTCTAACGCACAGAAGTGGCGGTACTGCTTTAATAATCAAAAATTCGATCCCACTCCACCTCATCGTTAAAAAAACACAACAAATTCTGAAAACACAACAATACACATCGAAACCCGTAACGGCCAAAAAATAACAATCTCCTCGGTTTATCACCCCCCACAAAAAACTATAATACAAAATCAATTAGCCCACATCCTGAGTGACAACAACAAAGGGATCATGTTTGGTGATTTTAACGCCAAACATCCCCTTTGGAATAGAGGCAGGTCGAACAGATCAGGTCGTTTAATTCACGATATGATCACTGACAATAATTTCATCATCTCCTCACCCGACTCACCCACCCACTTTCCTTACAATAGCCTTACAAATTGTACTATCGATTTTGACATACTTAAAAACATTACTAACTGCAATTGTGATAGCATTTCTGAACCCTTTAGCGATCATAATTCTATCCTTTTCGAAATTTTTCTGGAAAACATTCTCCTCTCCCCTCTCCGCGCGCTAACCACTACTTATTGGTTCAAATTAAACCGAACAATCTCGGAACTCTTATGCGGTAATCCCATCATTAATTCCAAAACTGAAATAGACTCCTCCATTTTAAATTTCTCTCTTCAAATGCAAGATGCTATTCAAACATCCAGCACAACTAAAACTATTAAACCCCCTCCCCTCCCCCCTACATCCTAGACTTAATTAAAGAAAAAAAAATAGAATCCAAAAAATTTGGCAAAACTTTAGATACCCCCCTTTCAAACAAGAAATTAATAGAATACAAAGACTTATTAAAAAAGAAATCTATAAATTTAAAAATAAAAAATGGTCCGATTTACTTTCTAAATTAAATACTGAAGACAATAGCCTATTTGAAATGAATTAAAAATTATCCCCAAAATTATCCCCCCCTTAAGTGGCAATTCGAGATTGTATATTCTGACAAAGATAAAGCTGACCTCTTCGCCCTCTCTCTTGAAAACTCATTTCAGGAAACCCCTTCCCCTGCGATGACTTACACATTGAAGAAACTGAGTCCATAGTACAAAATTACATTTCCCAACACTCCCATGGCTCTTTCAACCCTCCATTCACTTCTTCAAATGAGGTAATTAACATCATTAAAAAACTTAAAAACCGTAAAGCCCCTGGACAGGATGGCATACACAACAAAGCATTTAAATCCTTACCCATTCACTGTATCACCCATCTCACAAAAATTTACAATAAATGTCTCTTACATGCCCACTTTCCTGACCAATGGAAACACGCGGTTATTATCCTGTTTCCTAAGCCAGGCCTAAACCACGCCCTCCCTAACAACAATCGTCCCATCAGCCTCCTTAACACTATTTCCAAAATTTTTGAAAAAATCCTTCTTACCAGAATTTTGGATTTCACCCTCCAGAATAATATCTTACCTGATGCTCAGTTTGGTTTCCGCCACAAGCACAGCACTGTCCACCAACTCCTTCGAGTGGTCAATATTATCACTGAAGTATACAATCAGAAACAAGTTACTTTAGGAATTTTCCTTGACGTCCAAAAGGCATTTGATCGTCTTGGGCACAATGGTCTTATTTCAAAATTAATCCAACTCAACTTCCTTCCCCCCTACATTACAATCCTCATTAACTCTTTTTTAAAAAATAGATCCTTCCAAGTTAAAATCAATAGAGCTTTATACTTCACAGGTAAGATATCTGCGGGATGTTCTCAGGGCTCGGTTTTATGTCCGAGTCTCTATTCCCTCCACACCTTTGATTTCCCTCAATTTCCTCTGACCAGCTTCTGTTTATTCGCGGACGACGCTGCCATCCTCCTCCAATCCCATAATCCAAACGTAGCTCGTAAAAAATTACAGACACACCTCAATAAAATTGAAAAGTGGCTTTCACTCTTGCGCATCGCTGTCAACACTAGCAAAACCAAAGCACTTGTTTTTAGAAAAGGCACCCCCCCCTTCTAAAAAACTTCATTTATTCGGAGATAATATCGAGTGGAGCACCGATGTTAAATACCTCGGTGTTACACTCGACTCAAAGCCCACCTTTAAAAAGCACATAATATCCATTAAAGAAAAATGCTGGAAGAAAATCTTTAACTGTCTTCCTTTAATAGGAAGACATTCTAATTTATCTCTTAAAATTAAAATTCTACTTTTCAAACAGGTTATTAGACCCATAATTTTATATGCATCCTCCATTTGAGGGCATGCTGCTAAAACCCATCTCAAACACCTGCAAACCCTCCAAAACAAAATTCTAAGAATTATTGTAAATGCCTCTTGGTATGTCCGCAATAGCGTAACTCACAAGGACCTAAATATCCCCCCATTAAGATACATATCTCCTACTTAGCTAGAAGATTTTACAATAAAATCCACTTCCATGAAAACTCCCTTATTCAAGCACAAAAAATTTTCACACATAATAATGGCTTTCACCCCTTTCCTTATGAATCGTGTGAAAATTATTTTAATCTCTATCCTCCATAAAGTTTAATTCCAACATCGCTCAACCGTTCCAGTACATATCACACACCATTGGCCCTCCGTTCAATCCTCCTTACCACCCCATCCACATCAGCTAATAGCAGAGCTCCATGCATACATCCGTCAACCAATGGGAGACCTCCCTTTCAGTCCCCTGCTTTTCCAACTTTTCCATCCGAGTGTAGGTCAAATTAACCCTCCTTAGCTCACCTCCACCTCAGCCAATAGGAAAGCTCTTATCCGTCACACTCACCATCTCGCTCCTAGTCGCTGTAAGATCTAGCCACCGAACTCCTCTGATCCCGGACGACATTACTAGTAGCTTCTTTCTGCATTTCCTTTCTTCTATCGTTAAACTTCCTCATTAAATCTCTTTTATTTTATTATTTTTATTATTTTTATTATTATAAAAAATACAAAAAGGATTATACACTTTCTTCATTTCGGGAAACGGACTGTCCATAAAGGTCACCGTTCTCCTGCAATAAAAAATTATAATTAAAAAAAAAACCCGAAAAACTTTAATTGCTTTTTATTACAATTTAAAACAATTCCTACGACTGGATTAATTTCCGGTTGAGGGGGGAAAAACAAAAAGAATTTTTTTTTATTTCTGTTTTATATTTTATTTTCTTCTCAATACTTTCGGACTATTTCATTCTAAGCGCGTCGGCGCATTTATTAAACTGCTTGTTCCTTCACATTTAATGATCTTTTTTAATAAAAAGATCAAAGATCGTATATGAGTAAAACGCCTGCCCAGGCTAGCACTCAAAAACCTCATTCGATTGCTGCTGCTGTGAATTCAAAATTAAATTTGCCATAGAAATGACAGACTTACTCATAGAAAGGGGGAACTGCAATATTTATAAAAAATTCCTTTAACCACCATTCTATTGACATCCACAGCAGTACCTTTAAAAATTCAGCCTTCAACCTGCATCTTAAAGACAATAGCACCTTAACCATTGCCAGCATCTATCGACCTCCACACGGCGCCATTAATACCATAGAGCTTGACGCTTTTTATCTAAACAACTCCAAAGCCATTCTCTTTGGAGATTTTAAGGCTAAACATCCTTGTTGGAACGTAGGACACTCCAACAGAAATATCCTATACGACTGGGTATTAAACAATGCCATTGATGAACTTGCTCCCATCGCACCAACACTCCCACAAATTCTGTTCTTGATATCGCATTTGCTAAAAATTTAGCACTTGCAGATATCGAAACATTTAATGAACTTAGCAGTGATCACAATCCCGTAATCATTGACCTTCTATTAAATAACTCAATCCCTCCCATTCTCAGAACAATGAAAACAACCAATTGGGTAAAGTTTCAAGACAAAATCTTTCACAACATGGATGGTAACCCAGATATAAATGTAAATGAAATTGATCATGCAATACAAACTTCAACAGCATTATCACACAAGCTATTAACGAATCTAGTGTCACAAAAACCATCAGCAACCCCCACCTTAGCCTCCCGCCTAATATCCGAAAGCTAATAAAGATTAAAAATAGGTTTAGAACTCGATACCAAACTACCAGGGACCCATCTTATAAGAGAGAAATGAATGCCCTACAAAGGCAAATCAAGCATCTGATAAAAGAGCATAAAAACAAAACCTGGAAGAATTTACTCAATCAACTAAATCCAGAAGATAATTCACTCTACAATATGCAAAGAAAAATAGCAAGAAAACCCATCACCGTTCCTCCTCTCAGCAGCCCTAATGGAATTGTTTATTCTGACAGGGAAAAAGCTGAGGTATTCAAAGATTTGCTTGAAGACACTTTCCAAGAAAATATATTGAGCCATACGATACCATATATATACGAAAATTTCAACATCGACCGGGTTGAAAATACGGTCAGAAATTATCTGGCAAACCAAAATACGCACTCTCCCCTACCTCTTACCAGTCCCACTGAATTAATTAATATTATAAAAAAGCTTCCAAAAAAAGGCATCTGGACCAGATAACATACCCAACTACGCTCTCAAACTGCTACCGCTAAATGCAATTACGCATTTAACAAAAATCCTTAACAAATGCTTAATCACAAACCACTTCCCCTCTTGTTGGAAGACCGCAAGTGTGATAATGGTCCCCAAGCGCAACCAAAATCATAAATTCCCGCAGAGTTACAGACCAATTAGTCTGTTCTGCAACACTGCTAAGATTTTTGAAAGAATTCTCCTAAATGATATTAAAAATCATATCTCTATCACAAACTGTATTCCCCCTGAGCAATGTGGGTTCAGAGAAGGTCATTCCACTTCACACCAACTCATCAGAGTCACAAATATTATCAACGAAGGGTTTGTCCTCAAACGTCATACCATTGGGGTCTTCTTAGAAGTGAGAAGGGCCTTTGACAAAATGTGGCATGACGGCCTAATTTATAAATTAATTAAATTAAATTTCCCTAATTACCTCATTAAAATTATCAATTGTTTCTTAAAAAATAGATAATTTAACGTTCAAATTAAAAAAAAACTCACTCCAGCCCTAGCCAAATTCATGCGGGCACCTCTCAAGGCGGGGTCCTCAATACAATTTGTATACTGAAGTACTCCTTATAAATTGTATTGAAGAATCCGTCAAGAATGAACCCTAGGTACTTATATTCAGTGACCCAGGGGACGGGTTGATCAAAAATGGTGACTGCTGGCAAATTGCCAATACACCGTTGTTTCGTAAAGAGGAGGCAAGCGCTTTTGGATGCATTAACTTTAATTTTCCAGTCAATGAGCCAGAACTCTAAACGCGAAATGTATCTCTGCAATCATGCAAGTATTTTCCGATTGCAGATGTCTTGGGACATAATAGCAGTGTCATCAGCATACATTGCTAAGTGAATGTTGGCAGGATTCGGGATGTCATTTACGTACAAAAAAAATTCTTGGACATAAAATCGATCCTTGGGGGACTCCACTTAGGATTGGACGGGGGGAGGAGACTGCATTTTCGACTCGAACCCTGAAACTACGAGAGTCAAGGAACGAGTGAATAATTTTGATAAGTTGGTCCGAAATTCCAAGTCGCATCATCTTGGAAATGAGCCCATCATGCCGAATTTTATCAAAAGCTGTGGCAATATCGATAAAAAGCATACCCACTGCTTTGTTATTGGAATAGCCTTGCTGGACCGTCTCAGTAACTCTAAGTAACTGTGTTACTGTAGAGCACTTGGGAACAAAACCATGCTGCTCCGGAATAACAATATTCCTGGAATTTCAGAATTGGTCCAGGCAATTCAAAATAACACATTCATATGCTTTGCTCAGCGAAATGAGTAACGATATGGGGCGATAATTTTGAGGTTTCATATCGTCAGAATCAGACTTGAGAATGAGGACCACCACGGCGGTCTTCCAAGCCTTTGGAAAATAGCAGTTCTCCATAAGAAAGTTAAAGAGCAGCGTGAAGAGAAAAACAAATTTTAGTGGGAGGTTCTTAAGGATGCGATGATATCCTGGACTGGTTCCAGGTCTAGACATGTGGGGGAGGCCAAAAACCTTTGGACTTTACGTTTAGTATGAGCTGACAATCTGGGATTCTCGTCTTCAATTGGTTCGAATTGTTTTTGAAGGCTATCAGCTATAACTTCCGCCTTTTCAATAGGAGCTACAGCAACACTGCTTAGGGCACCCTTCAGGGGCGGAATGGTGTGAAAAGGCTTTTTGAGTCGGGTGGTTTCCCTCCAAAGGGTGTTTGAATCAGGCGAGAGGCCTTCAATGTGTTTTCCCCATCTTTCCTGGGAAAAGTGTTGAATGTCTCGTTTAATCTCATTGCTGAGTGCACGGAGTTCAGATTTAAGAGCCAGATTCCTAAATCTTTGCCAGATTCTCCGTACATAATTTTTGCAACGAATTTTGGTTCTGATTTCTATAGAGATTCTCAGAGGAGGAGGTTTAAATTTTGGTTTTGAGGTGGTCACAAGTGCCTCGGAAATAGTTACACCAATTTGTTCTATAGAATTTTCAATATCTTCATTGCTGGAGGTGTTTGGAATAGGGAGGGGTTTTGAATTTAAAATAAATTTAAAGTTCTCCCAATTGGTAGAGAGTTGCTCTGGTAATTTTAAAAATGCAGAGTTAGTGTTAAGAGTCAAAATGACCGGTAAATGATCTGAACTCGGATCATGAATAACTCTTATATCATAATTAAAAGGAATATTTTTAAAGATTGCAAGATCAATATTAGAATCCCTAGCCCCCGGCCGGGACCTAGGGTTAATGTGCGTAGGGGTGTACGGTGCAACAACCATAGCACCAGAGGTTCTGCTTATAACATTTTTGAGTTTAAGTCTAAAAGTGTTTGATCTTGAATTGTGCCAGTCTTTATGACAGGCATTCATATCTCCAGCAATGATAACATTTTGTCCAGAATTAAGGAGTTTAATGAAGTCCTCTGGAAAACGGCATCGATTAAGAGGGGTACTGCGAATATAAGCAGAAATTATTCGCAGTGGTGGATAGTTATTAATTTTAATTTCGATAGCAGTTGCATCAATATACTGTAACCTCGGTAAGAGGACACTGCAATGTTCATAATTACTTTTACAGTATAAAGCGGTACCTCCGTCGATACGAGGAGTTAAAGTGATTCTATTGTCTTTGTAAAGACGATAGTTGGCGATCTGGGGTTCGTGTCCCGGTTGGAGCTTTGTTTCTTGAACCAAAAACAGATCAAAGTTATGCTCTGTGACGAAGTCTCTGACTTCGTCAATCTTGGAACGCAGACCATTTGCGTTCCAGAACCCAAGAGAAATGTCGTGCACGTCACGATTGAATTTTAATGTTGGGGTGGGGCGAAAAGCGCGCCCGTACTTAAGAGCGACATAGGCTTCAAAAATAATACCAGCCTTGTCGTCTGCCGCTGTGGCTTGGCGGAGGGCAGGGAGACACTCCCGGAATGCCGGAGCAAAAAGCTGCTCGTCCACATTGGCGTCACTGGCGATAACCATAACTACACGGACAATTTCCCCCAAATTTCCCGTACTGGGAGAAGCCGATGAATTTTGAATAGGGGCAGAATGAACACTGTTCTGTCAGGTCAAAATTTGTGAATAAGAGATTTGTGGGGTGGCCTTTTGATAACTCTCAAGAGGACGCTGGCTCTTGGGAGAGTTAACATTCTTAGGCTTAGGGGGCAAATTTTTAGTTTTAACTATTTTGTTAAGATTTTTTTTATTAATTTTTGGGCTTGAATTTTTGCCCTTAGGGAATCTGGTGCATTGGCGCCAATTCGCCGCATGATCTCCGCCACAGTTTGCACACCTTAATTGAGTGTCGAAATCATTGGGGCAGTCCATTGTTCTGTGAGCCCCTGCGCACTTTACGCATTTAATATTGAGATGGCAAACTTCAGAGGAGTGAAAAAAACCCTGATACCTCCAACATTGAGAAGGGCGCTTGTTGCTCCGATAATTCTCAATGCTGATGACAGTACCGAACATGTCGGTGTAGTTATAAATCGATTCAGTATTTAAATTATTGAGAATTTGAAAATAAATGAGAGGCATGGGTGCCTTCGTTTGGAATTTACTCAAGCAGGAGATTTTGTGCACAGTAAAACCTGCGCTCTCAATCTCCTGCTTGACTTCTTCATGATCGGTGGTGGAGGGAAGTCCTCGTAAAATTAATTTTAATGGGCTATCTGATTTCAATATGTATGATTTGAACTCCACGCCTTCAGTTCGTAGGAAGTTCGCTAATTTCTTATACTCCGTCTCATGATTAACAGTGAGATGGAGGAAGCGGCCGCTTTGTTTGTTATATAACGAAGGTGCTTCGAGACGTGCGAAGGAGAGGAGTTGCCTCCAATCACCCTTCGGAGTAATGAAAAACAGAGGGATTTTGGGTCGGTTTACAGGAGTGGCGGGGTTATCTGGTTCCCCAGCGTCCTCATCCTCACTGAGATCTGAAATCTCATCTCCTTTGGTCAGATTGTTCGATGCAGGGGTCGTCTCGACCGTGGGCAGAGTAGAAAAAGTTTTCTTACCCTGCTTGGAGCGAAAACCGTCAGCATCTGCAAACGCTTCTTTGATTGGCTCTTAACTTGGGAGGCTCCTCCCTGAGCCGGAGCTTTCTCTGAAGCCACACCCACTTCCGGTGTTTTGGCGGGAGTGCGGATGACATTTTGCTTCGCCGCCTTTTTTGCTCACTTCTCGGCCTTCTTTTTTGCTGCCTCGAGAATCTTATTGAGGATTGCAGCAGTAGCCGGAAGCTTGAAGAGTGGGACATTTAATTTCCCCTTAACAGCAGATAGCTGAGCATAAGTCGTCAGTGGTCGAGGAAGTATCAGCGATCGCTGATGGAGGTGGTACCTCGTCCTTAGAGACCTCCATGGACGTATTATCCATGGTGAAATATTAAAGGCAAACACTCAAAAATAACTCTCCTAACACCAAAGGTGAAAAGAAAAAACAAAAAACGTAGAAGAGAAAAGCGCTCGGAAACTTGCGTCTATACTAGATAGAGTCATGAACCCGAATCCATCTTCCCATCGGAAAAAAAATGAAGAACCAGCGGTAGAAAATTTCGGAGAGAAGATGATAATATCTTGCATTCAGATTGGCTATTGAGGGAGTAGTTGCGATGCTGCGATTGGCTGCCCGCATGAGTGTAGAAGTTACTATAAGTAAGGTGGGAGGGGTTTTTGAATGGAAACAAAGTTAAGGTCTTGAAGAAGAATTTAAGTGTGATATTTATGAAAAAATTAAAAAGGAAGAATTAAGGTAGGTTTTAATCAAAGAGGATTTTCCTGGGTCTTTTAATATTAAGAGTAATTTGATAATTTTCAAGATTTTGAATATTTGGATTGTTAATGTTTTCAAGGGAATTAAAAAATTTAGAAGCAAGTATTTGGATGTGATTTTTGAATGTCGTTATTTGTAAAGCTTTATAAATTTCTTTGTTTTTCATATACATGGAAGCCCTAGCGATCATCCTAATAGTAGAGCTTTGGGAGTTTTTAAGAATATTTAGATTTGATTTTGCGCAGTATGCCCAAATTGGGCTTGCATAACTGATAAGTGGTCTCATGATTGCTTTGTAAATTAGAAGTTTATTTTGGAGGTTCATGGTGGATCTTCTGTTGATAAGTGGATAAACTTTGTGCGATAGTCGTCGAAATTTTTCTTTTGTATGGGTGATGTGTTTTCTCCAGGTTAGATGTTTATCAAATGTGAGGCCTAGGTACTTAGCGGAGGTATCCCAAGGAATTTGTTTTTGGAAGAAGGTGGGTGGGGGAGGGTTAGTTTTTCTTTTTGTAAAAATTACAGCTTGGGATTTATCAACAATAATTTTAATTTTCCATTTATTGAAGTAATCCTGGAGTAGCACAAGGTGCTTGTTGAGAGCAAAAATTACGGTTTTGGGGGTTTTAAATTTGCGACAATAGCAGTGTCGTCTGCATACATATTTAGTGTTGTAAGGGAGTTATTTGGAATATCGTTTAAGTAATAATTAAATAAAAAGGGGCCAATTAAACTTCCTTGAGCTACTCCAGAATTAATTTTACGTGGAGTAGAAAGGGTGTCTTTAATTTTAACCTGGAAAAAACGTTCATTACAGTATGAGTGGATGAGGAGTGTGAGTGGGGGTTGAAATTTATCTTTGATCATTTTCAAGGTTAATCCATTCAGCCAAACTGTATCGAATGCTTTTGAGATGTCTAAAAATACTGCTCCGGTGGATTGTTTTTTCTGGAATCCTGATGAAATAATTTTAGTGAGTTTAAGGAGAGGGTGTAGAGTTGATAATTGGGGGTGAAACCGAATTGATTTGGGTTATTAAGATTATTAGTGGTTATAAAAGTTTTTAGTTTTTCAAGGGTGATAGATTCGGTTAATTTACCAAGGATAGAGAGGAGAGAGATGGGTCTGTAGCTATCAGGGAGATGTGCGTTTTTGCCTGGTTTAAGGATAGGAAATATAATCGCTTTTTTCCTAGTTTTTGGGAAATGATTAAAAAAGAGGATTTTGTTAATAATGATTGTAAGTAAGAAAATAATTTTGATTGGGAGATTTTTTAGCATTTTGTTAGTAATGGTGTCTTTTCCTGGAGCTTTTTTATTTTTTAATTTTTTAATGAAATTAATGATGTCTTGTGGGTTCATGGGGGGAGGAGAGGAGAGGAAATTTTGAATAGTGAGTGAGACATTATTATCGAAATTGGGATCGGTGGTAGGATTATTTTGGAAACTTAGTTCAAGCTGGTCAGCAAGTGTTTCAGTTTTTTGCTCATTAGTGACAGCAGTGCTGTGTTGAGTGTTGAGGGTGGGGACAGTGGATCTTTTATTTTTAAAACATTTTGTAGTGTTCCAGAGTGAGTTGTCTTGCGTGTTAAGTGTTTCAAGTTTTAGATTCCAAGTTTTTTGCAAGAATTTGTGCATTTCTTTTTTAATTTTGTTTTGGCGTCTGTTAATGAGTGTTTTAATGTTTGTGTTTAGTGAGCGTTGGTATTGTTTTCTAAGGTTATTTTTAGTTTTAATAAGTTCTTTTATGTGAGAGGGGGTAAAAGTTTTACTTGTGTGTTTGACCGGTTTTGATGCATGTTTGCGAGAGTTAATAATGTTATCTGTAAGAGTAATAATGTTTGTTTTTAATTGTTGAGTGTTAGTGATATGTGCAATATTTAAAAAATTAATGGTGTTGTGTAAGTGAGTAGTGAAAGCTGACCAGAAAGTGTAGGGTGGATCTATTATTTAATTCATAGGGTATATTGTAGGTGAATTCAAGAAGGACAGGGTTATGATCAGAGCCGAGTTCAGGGATGGAGGTAATTTTGTGTGGGTGATGAAATTCTCTAATAAGGGCGATATCTATTGTGGAGTGTGAGTTATGACCAAAATGGGTGGGGGTGGGGGGTATAGAATTTTGAGATCAAGATTAGCAAAGTGGTTTAGTTGATTTCCGCGAGTATTATTTCTATTACAATTCCAGTTATTGTGATGGGCATTGAAATCTCCAAAAATGATGCAGTTGCTATTTGTTTGTAAAATATTTTCAATGTCAAAGGTAAAAAGATGAGGGTCAGAGCTGGGGGGAACATATATGGACGAGATAGTGATGGGCAACATTCCCCCTTTCAATAACTGTAATTATAATTATAATTCATAATTCTTCGTATCTGAATCTCTTACTTTGCAAACATTATCCGCTTAGCAAACATTTATTTAGAAATAAAATGATGTAAATTACAATCTTACATAATGTATTTACGCATTCTGCCTAAACAGACCTTTCAGCAGCTATATCAGAGAATGTCCTCTCAATAAAATATCCTCTTTTGTTAAATTCATTTTAAAGAGATGATATACAAAAATGTAACTTTTAATTATTAATATTAGAATTATTTTATTAATTAATAATCGAAATAGTGATTCAGTGTGTCGTGTTTGTTCATTCTCCATTAAGTCAAATCGGCGTAACTGATCTAGAATCTAATTTAATCAACAACGAGCACATGTCAAAACTCTTTTGTCTAGAAGATCACTGACAAAATCCGCACTAGCAGCGATCTCTAAGAATGAGGGGAGCCCTCTACCATTGAGTGGGTTTTACCAAGAACTATTTAGTTGTTTAATAAACTCGTACGTAAGTTTCATTATAAATCCTAAGTCGTTCGAAAATATAAAACTTACAAATTCTACCTCGACGATAATGAAATAATAGTTTAACACAAGGTACAAACGTAAAAAAATAAACAATCCATCCATGATTTCGGAATTCACATCACACCAACAAAATTGTTTTATTAGTAGTGTATGTTCGGCACAAATGAAATTAAAAAAAGTTGTATAAAAAAGCCTTGTAAGAATAGCAATTAATTTAATTAACATATTTATTTTAATTTCTAAAATAATTTTAACGCATTTAGTTTTTCCTTTCAAAATTTAAATGAATCTCAATAAACCTTTAAATTAGTTTATAATAATTAAATTTAAAAGTTTGTGTCGAAAACCATACCGCGATATACGAGTATTTCTTTTAAAAAACACAAATGTGTAAATATAGGCACTTAGGTCCCCTCTTCGTTTTCGGACGAAGTCAAAGCGAGAATAAGGTTATTCAATTTTTACTGTTTAATGTTAAGTGGCAGAGAGTCTGAGAAACATGCGTTTTCGAGATGTCTCACTAGAATCCATGGCCGTGACGTTTTCGAATTACACAAAAAAATATTCCTGCACATTATCTAAGCTGGTTGTAAACTTTTTCTGAGGGGTTGTTCTGTATTACTGCGATTGGCTGCCCAAGATGGAGGGGGATATATATATATATATATATATATATATATATATATATATATATATA
>BMAW01013470.1:47336-65491 GCA_019974015.1 Nephila pilipes
TATATATATATATATATATATATATATATATATATATATATATATATTGGATAGGAGGAGTCTCCTCCATGGTAAATGAATGAAAGGAAGAATCATTGAAAAAAATTTAAAAAGTTGATATTTGAATAACTTAGAAAAAGAAAAAGATTAATCCGAATTAAGGTGGATTGTTGGAACGGAGAGAATTTGCCTGGTTCTTTTAATTCAGGGAGTTATTTCGCAGTTCTGAAACTGTACTACACAATATAGATAAATATATAATGTAACATTCCATTTTAAAATAGTGGTGCTTCAATAAATACACTACTTTTGTTTCCTATCTTACCATTTCACGCAAATAAAAATATTCATAAAATATATTTAACGAATAAGTATTAACGAGATATATTCGAGTTATTGTTGTAATTCATAATTCAAAACCTAATAATATATTAGGTATTAAACAGAGAGATAAACGCATAGTATGAATCACGTCAAAATATTTCTTTATCTGCAATAATTTGTGTGTTTGGGTCACATACAATGTTCGACTTTTAATACTGTATATGAATGCTTATAGTTTATCTTATAGATTGTCAGACATTCCGATAATCATATTACTTTTCATTCTCGGTCTTTTATGAATTATATGTATAACTATTTCTTTAAATGAACTTTTGATTTACTTTGACATAATAGTGAAAAGTTATTAATAAACATGATATGTTTAGTTTTTTTTTTTTTAAAAAAAAAAAAAATAAAGTTCCAGCCTTCAAAATACCGAAGGAATGATGATCAATACTTTTATTTCTTCAAAATTCAGAACTATCAAATCATTAAAAAAAAATTATATATTTGTTAATACGAAATGCAAATAAAAAACAATACTAGTCACTGAAAATACGAAGAATGTCTAGCAAGATTGTTTTAAGTATCATAACTAATACTAGCTTAAGTAATTTTTTAATGGCGGGAAAAAACCCTATTAATTTGATGGAATGCATACAAACTGTGATTTGAAATCAAAACGCTGTGGATATCCAGTACATTAATTAACAAATTGCGCATGTGATGCCTGACACATTCCGACAGAGATTTGTTAACACACAGTAGGGCTCTTTCAGCAGATCCAAAAGACAAATTTGACATTTCTAGACACATAAAATTTAAGTTAATGTCAAATCCTAATTTCAGAGACCCGAAACATTCATGCTCCAGATATCTCATCACTTTTGGTTTTACGTCCGGAAAGATAACAACTGAAAAAATAATTATAAATTCGAAAGCTCTATGTAAAGTTTTGCAAAGAACAGATTTAGCCACCCAAGATGCACTTTTTATAATTATTATTAAATTACTCAATCAAATATAAGAATTTAATAAGTAAAAGATGAAATATCGAGAAATGGGCAAATTTTCCGATATTAAAATTATAGCAATTGATAAATTATTAAATTGAATATTATGTATTTAAAATTAAAGCAAGCGATTTAATATTAAAATGAATATATTTAAGTTAAATGTAATTAAAATTGAAGCAAATGATAAAAAATTAAAAAGTGATTTGGTTCGCCAAAATTGATCAGCCTAAAACAATAAACCCTTACTTGGCTAATTAATTGTGCTGTAAGGAATAGACATTAAATATTATGACTTTGTTTGAAAAACGTGGCCAAATTTGTTTCATAACGAAGATTTCTAAGTGGAAGGATCGAAGATCTCACAAATATTCACAGGAAAGAATTTTTTCGGGGACATTTACTGTTCTTGTGTGACAGAATTCATTTTAAATTACTATAGTTTGCATACCAATTCTTAAGTGTTACTTAACGTAATCTTTTGATTTTTTAAAATGTTTCAGTTCCGGGAAATTTTATTTATAAATGAACTAGTGTAAATTGTATTCGATGATCTTAATGAAATAGACCCGTTTTATTACATTCATTTTAAAGCGATGATAGAAGCAAAATGTATCTTTTAAATATTAAACTAGGAACCATAAATACATCTAAGCAATGTTAAAAGAATGTTAATGAACAAATTCTAGCATGTAAATTCAGAGATTTTTTTTTAACTAACTTAATAAAATGTTAATGTTTTTTTATAAAATTCACCTGATTATCACATACATTGAACGGAATAATATTTTAGCTTTCTCTTAAGCCTTTCTCTTCCTTATGAATAGAAACAACACAATTGTTTGACTTATTTTCAATAGAAAATTTAAATGCAGTTTCAAAAAAATTTAATTACTGTTTGAAGAAAATCGCATCTTGTAGTAGAAAGATTTAGGATTTATGTTATGAATATTGAAAGTGGATTAAAAATGCACTCAAAAAATTATTTTTTGTATATGTGGAATAAGCTATTAAATTATTAATAGGAATATTTAAATAACAAAATTACAATGGAGTGAAAGAAAAGAATATGCGTAAAAAGATATAATCAAAAAAACGTGAACAATACGTCAGGACGCGATAAATGTATCACACGATTGTTCCGAAACAAAAAATAAATAAATACATGAAAAATAAATTCTTAATATGTCTTCTTCAAATGAAAATACAAATACTCGGAAATCATATTACTGAATAACTAAAACAAAACTCACTACAAATAAAGTGCAGTTTTTATTTTTTCCAAAATGAGATTGACTACTCGGCCTATTCAACAGAAAATCATTAAATTCCTAAGAAATGATTTTTCACCTGAAATTCTGGAGTAACAATTTTTATAATGTCAATTTACAGCCATTTTTGGATCAGGTAACTAAATTCTAATAACGCAGATGGTAAAAATATCTAACATTTTTTATTTTTTATTTTACCTCAATAAAACTTCAAAGCAGCAAATTATATCCTAAAATTAACTTTTTTTTTTTTTTTTATATAATCCATATTTTCCCTTTTGTAGTTTTAGCTTCGTTTGAGTTTAGAAGGACAAATTGTCAAATTTTCACAACATCACGAAGAATGCTGCATAAATTTAAATTTAATGGCTCAGTAATGTCCAAAAACTATATAAATAAACAAATCTCATATTAATACAATATACTGTTTTTCTTTTATTACATATATTTTACTTGTGTTAGTTACTGTTATAGATTGAAACTACCCACTTTATTGTAGAATGCTAATTGTCAATCCCGGGGTATCATAAAACTTTAATTATCTCGAAAATTAATCGAGATAGAAACGTAATTTTTAATTATTATTCATAAGAATTCTTTAAATAGTCACCATCCAGAGTTACCCATATCACCAAGCGCTTTTTGACCTTTCGAAAGCCATTATTATAGAATTCAGCAAATTGAATTGGATTTTCTCCATATTGAAGGTAACTTTAATCTACGGCCTTTCCCCAAACCACACAAATCTGCATTAATAGTCACGATTTAAGGAAAAATATACATACAGATAATTTAATACGCAGAAAATATTTTATCCAGATATTTCATCATAATAACCATACTTTAAGGGCATTCCTGCGTAATCATGTGCAGCCCACTCATTCTTTTTCGTGAATTTAAACGGTTAATCTTTCAAGATCGCCGTTATTAATAATCGTAAACTTTGCACAGTCTGTGATACATATCTAGACTAGAATGACATGTATATATAATAAATTATAATACTAATATAGTGATGTCATTCACAAATACACTACTTTAAATTTCAGTTCTTATCTTTTCATAAGTTAGAATATCTACATAATGTATTAACCAGATACGGTGACAAGAAATTCACAGGTGCGTGTGCTGAAACACTCAACTGTAATGCGCTGGAGTCTTAAAATTTTCGATGCCTCATAGAAAACGGAAAAAAAGTTTCTATCGTCAAAACTAATTAATTTTCGACCCAGGATTTCGAATAGTTTTTTAAGAGAATATATAGGCACAGCGATTGGTCAAACAATTGCACAAATTTAAATACTAAATTTGTTTAGTAATAATCTTGCAAAACAGTGTAAAACAATCAAAGTCATGAGGTATTTCTTATATTCCCATGCAGTTTCACTACGGGTTTTGTATTTGACACATATCCTACACTTTCTTAGAGACTTTTTTGTGTGGGTGGAATATTCCTTGGGAACTAAATTAATTCTAAGATTAATGGGTGTTAATGTTAGTTAAATTTAAGGTATAAAATAAGCGAAAAACAGGCAAATATTATTTATATTTAAAGGTATAAAAATTATGTTACGTGAAGTGTGAAGTTCGAAAAAAAAAACATGTTTAAAAAACTCGTTTGTTCTGGTGATATTACTTCTATGACAATTGCTTGCTGACGCGTGTAGCACGTCGTTGGCGCTGACGCGTGTAGCACGTCGTTGGCGACTTTGTGACAAAAAAAAAAAAAAAAAAAAAAAAAAAAAATGAACGTGCGTGGCATGTTTTTTCACATCAAGTAGTTAATGTAATAAATTGATACTTCAGTACACAAAAAGTATTGTTGAAATATAAGTTTCAAGAACATTTTTAAGATATACAAGATTTCAAAAACAGAAAAAAAAGTTCACAAAATGCTGGAATTTGATTTGTTAACAAAGTCAGATGTGAAACAAAATTGTCAAATGAGTACTAGTGTTATTATTATTTTTTTATTTTTTAAGCAACTGGAGATATATTCAAACTATTGTTATTAATCACAAATCAAAACATAATAATACAATACACATTAAAAAGCGATATAAAGGTATAGTAAGGGGAATTTGAAATTTTGAGACAAAACCCATGCGATGACATACGAGCATTTTCTTCAAAACTTCAAATGTTGACGCCTTGATATTTATATATCTTCTTTGCTTTTGGATAAAATCAAATAAAAAACAAGGCCATTCATCTCCTCATGTGCAATTTTGTGTGTAATTCTGAAGTTAAAATTTTCTATCTTGTTTGTGTATTGATATGGTATTTTTCTCTTACAGTTATACGTTATATCATATAAGAATTTGTTATATCAACCATGAAGGATTAATCTTGAATTCATGTTGTATCGTAATAAAAGTCTGTATTTTGATTTTTACTGAATAAAAACTGACATTTTTCTTAAGAAATCCGCGAACTGTTTATGAACTTAGAACAAGATATTTAACATACTCCGGTACCGTATAACAGTCTGGTATAATCAATGTTAAATTCATTTACCGATACCAAGAAATACTGCTAATGTGGAATTGAAAAATTTATGAACACAATGATAATAAACTATTAGTTAAAATGAAAACTACGATGATTTCAATGAGTTGAACGTATTTTATGAATTTCAGCTTTCTGCTCTCTATTTTTTAAAAACGAATGAATAAAGTTGACTAATGTGCATAAATCAGCATAATCTTGTTATTAGAAATTGAGTGATTTATTGTTTATTAAGATCATATCTAGAAGTAAAATAGGGTATATTGGCGATGTACCTTTTAATTTTGAGTTTCTGTCAACGAGAACGACAACTGAGCTCGCACTTTACTCTCCAAAGTAGGTCGGATAGGTTTCCTAACAGTTGTCAAAAATAACAGTCATTGAGTTTGCACTATCTAGTCCACAAATGGTAATTAGGACGCCTCTACATCTCTTAACAGTTTCTGCACTGCTAGGAATTTGCTTACTGTATCATAAGTGAATCGGAGAAGTCTTCCATTATGGAAGACTTCGATTCACTTATGATATATGCTGCTATGAGACTTTTACTTTTGACTTAATTTCAAGGAAGGAGAGAGAAGTATATGAATGCGAAAGATTACAGGTTCCTTTCTAGGTTAAATTATCAGTAATTTCACTACCCAAAAATCATATATGAGACGGAATCCAATGTATGCATATTTCATGATGGTATGAAAAATGTATAAAATTTGCGAAATATATTCACAGACATGATATTTTACAAAGCATATTTAAGCTATTTTTTTTCTTCTTACAAAGCATATTTAAGCTAATTTTTTTTTCTTATAAAGCATATTTAAGCTAACTTTTTCCTCTTAAAATCATGTATTGTACATTCTAAATTAAATATAATTTGAACTAAGAATTTTATTCTTATATAAATAAATTATACATGGATATTTTATTAATAATTAACCTAATATTTTGGTTTAATTTTAAATTTCAGAGCCCATAATCTTTCTCGACTTGTCTTACTTAAAGACAAAGAAGGAACACATGTCTCCATTATGTATCATTAAAATTCCATTTATTTTGCACACAAATGCATAAAAACGTGACATAATTAACAAATATAACTTCTAACGATTCTGTATCTATAAATAAGAATTTAATCAGCACGATACTTGAAAATAATGTTCCACACTCACACGTATTATTAACAAAAAGGCATTCAAATTGTTTATCAAGGGTTTTCGTGTCCTGTGCGGCAGTTCATTTTTGGGGTCGTCAAGATTTATGATGGGAAACGGAGGCCCTCCCCCCAGCACCTTATGTCCCACGCGAGATGACATCGTTTTCTACGTGAGGGGTAAGACAAACTAACCGTTGCAGATGAACTTATGTCAGAAAAACAACAATTCAATGTCACAGCAAAAATTCTCATGCAATTAATTCTAAAGGCGTCTTCTTGTTGTGCGAAGAACACAGGAAAATAGGAATGGCGGAGTGATTATTTTGGTGATGCAAATTTGGTTTATTTTTGTTTATTGGAAGGTAATAAATGGCGACATGATTATGTCACCATTAATACCTCCTGTGTATAAAAATGGTTTTTGATTTTATGATATGTTGACTTTCGTCTATGAAGAAAGTCAATGAATTTTCAATTTTTATCTTCATATCTATCTTTGTTTCCTTTTCTTAGAAAAAATTTAAAAGTGTATGGTATGTTTATATAAAAAGACAAACAATCTGTCAAAGGTTGCAAAGTTCAAGCAGGATCTGATTTGCATTTAAAATTTGACATAAAGAACATTTAAAAGAGAATTAGACAAATAAATTCCATTAAAAGAGGAATAGAAAAAGTATTCTTAGCCTTATTTTTTATTTTTTTTCTACTGTGAAATAGTTTGTAAGTGTGAAATATAAACAAAAATATAAATGCGATAAGAAATAAAACGAATACTTCCTTTTTAAAGCTATGTAATACATCAAGGAATGCAATATATGTACTGACACGTAAATAGAGAAAAACGAAGGGTGATTCGGATTTCATATATATTTATTTTCCTGGAAAGTTGTAAGTGGTGATGTGAGTTTCTATAAAAGTGGTGTACTGAACGTTTTTTTTTTTTGGCACTATGATATGTTGCGTATAGACTTTTGCTTGAAGGTAATAAATGATACAGTTTGCATACTTTCTTTATCTTTTTTTTTATAAATAATTTAAATTTTTTTTGTTTAGCTAGTTTTACCAATTTAAATGAAAAAAAAAAAAAAAAAAAAAAAAACTTACTATGTATTTAACTTCGTAAATAGTATTCCTAATGTAAATATATATTCTGTTTAAAAGTAAATATTCCATTTTGAAAAATACTATATATATTCTTTTCAAATCACCTAACTTAAATTGATCAGTATGTGAAATGTTATTATTATTATCAGATTATGTTAATCAGCATGTGAAAGGTTATTTAAAATTTTTATTGGATTATCAAGTGTATTTCCCTTTCATTAAATACTCTGAATTTTCTTCATTGCGACGTTTGATATAAAAACCTCGCGAAATAACCGCTACTTTTCAAAATTAGGCTTACTGTACAAGAACTGTAGTGAATAGGACAGAGGAATTAGAGAGATTCATAGGAATAGTATATTGGCTAGAGCTATGAAGTGATATAATAAGCGTGTGTATCTGACTACGATTCCGCCATAAGAAGTCTACTTGAATCGGACCCAGTGACTGCTTAGAGTTCCTCAGATAACAAAAAAAAAAAAATTCATTATAATTCTGGTTAAGATTTAATGATTGTTTTATTAACTTCGCACTGAGCAATAAACCGAGTGCTATTGACTATGGTACTCGTAATTTTGAATCTCGGTCAAGTGACGAGAACGATACCGGAGTTGGCACCGCGTTCACCAAACTTCCTCACCGCGGAAATGAGAGAACTTATAACCTCGACAGATTTAGCGTGCATCGACCCCTTTACACAGCGGTCTTCAGTGGCAATTAGGTTCAATCTCACAACTCGAAGCCAACAACGCCGGCCACGAGTTCGCGACCATGATCACTAGACTACTGAGGCCACAACACAAATATCTGGTTATGAACATGATTAGTTAACCGTTCAGATTTCACCTTAGGAAACTGATAGAAGTCTCATAGGGAAAGATCCGGGGAATAAGGCGGATGGTCTAACATTGGAATGCTGTACTTGGTTAGAAATCATTTGACACACAGTGTAGCATAAGCCGGCTTAGAGTCTTGGAGGAAAAATTTGCCGTACGGATTCTTGTCAATTCTTTAAGTCTCAGCAATCGCATGAATATTTAACCAACCATCAGATCAAACCAGATTGCCGATTTTTCCGATATTGTCATTCGCTTTTTCACGTGGAAGAATGACACAGGCATGAGCCATTTTCAACGTCTTCTTGGTCATCTTGAAAACGCTTAAGCAACCTAAAAATATGTGCACGGAATAAACATTCATTACCATACACTTCTTTCAATAAATTATAAATTTCAATTACTCGTTTTACCATTTTTTTTGAAATTTCATAATAATTTGTTTCTCTTTTGCAATACTTGTTTTTTTTTTTCGGAAACAAAGAGATAACTAATGCTAACGAAGGCTACGGATATACGGATTTGTTTACAGAAGCAAGAGGCACTGCAATCGAAAGAGAATGCTTCACTCTAAACAGCTCTTTGTCACTGTCGCTCGAGCATGTAGCAGCTTCAGTCTACGCGCTACTTCTTTTGTAGCAGCTTCAGTCTCAGTATTTAATAGCCGCGTCTCGAATCTAGAATCATTCACATCAAGTCATGCATTAGAAAACAAGATTTAAGAATAATATTTCACAAATGTTAGTTGGTCCTTTTATTTGTGATCAAAAATATATACTGTGTATGTTAAATCTTGTTAAAATGATATATAAATAAATATATATTCGATTGCATTATTAATTACTGTCTTGTACTCATGTAGTATTATATACGAAATAACATTAAATTTCAAATATAGAAACCAAAAACTCGCTATGAAGGAAATTACTACAATATCTAAACATTTTTGATTTCCTTGTTAAAACACTTTTACCACCCACGAGCCCTGAATAAAAAAAGGTAAACGGTTTCATAAATATTAAATAAGGAGTTTCCGTTCCTCTAAATTACAATGCCTATCTGAAATCTTGTAGCAAACAACAAATGCGATAAAATAAGCGATGCATGCTAGAAGATTGAACGAACCATTTAGAATTCTATTAGAAATTCCAGTAGTAATTCCTGAAACATTCCTGAAATTGCAGAGCGTACGTAATAATGTTTTTTACAGAATGGGAACGAAGAAAATAATCAAGAGTTTGTTTTTTGTTTGAATAAATAACGCGACGTCTGCAGATTATCCTAAATGCTTAGTGTTGGGAACGATCGCCCGCGGATTTATTTTATATATTTCGAAATGGAGGCGCACAGATTTTGATTACTATTTTGATGAGAACTGTTGATTATTTTATGTATTCTACATTTAAAGATATTCTCTTGTTTAAATTATAGAAAGGAAATGAGCAAAGATATTTGTTTTAGGAAAATGTGAAATGAACTTTCGTATACTCGTTCGTAAACTAATCAACGTAAGATTCGGAATTGACATTTCAGAAATTCCTGAAAAGAAATGCGAATTGCTTATATTTTATTAATTTCTCTTCTCTGCTTTTTCTGTTTTTGAGCTTAAAGAGGATATAGAAGTAAAGATATAATTTTATAATAACTTTTTTTTTGCATTTTGATGAAATTAACTATGAATACATTTTAATGCATGTTTATATCGTGCTACAAATTGAGTTTAAAATATTTAGAGCTTTTTAAAATATTCGCCATTTCTTTATTAAATACTTAAGAAAATTGTCTACTTTATAAGGTAATATAAAGATTAAATAAAATTTCTACAAGTATTTAAGTTAACAATACCGAAGTTGTCATTTGTTTTAGATGAATTATTATAATTAGAAAAGAAACAGAAAAATTGAAATTGACTTTGTTAATTTCATTTCAACATCTGCTAATGTTTTTTCTTCTTTTTCTTATAAATTCTCAAAAAAGTAGACCTATTTAAAATGAATACTAATTAATACAATGAACGCCACAGGCTTCACAGAAGCATTTACTATCAAGAAAAGAAAATACCTTCTTCACAAATTCTTAATGCATTATTATTTTCATATTCTATAAAGTATAAAAACTTTGCCAACGTTAACAACAAAAATAATAAAAACGGTCGATTCTATCAAAAAAATTATTTACTAAATAAAATACTAAAATAGGAGCAAACGGTAAAGCATTAAAGCAGACAATAATATTATGTCCGGATATCAAAATAAAAAAAGACCGTGTATGATTAAATTAAATGCATCTTAGCAATGTAAACATGCCTTTAATAATATAAATGTAATTATTATAACCATTATGTATTATATCAATATTTTAAACCTAACACCATGCATCCTTTATTTAATACCCACACATTTTTGTTGACGTCATTTTCTCTAAATAGCAACTTACTAGCATATGTTGAAAATTACTCAGAGAAATTTCTTTTCTTTTCTTGATAAGTTATAGAAAGGAAATCAAAAAACTGAGTTAACTGTTTTTGGAAAATATGAATTGAAATGTTATTATTTGATCTAATTTTTCTGTGAAGAAATAGGAACTGTTTACAAATTATTAAAATTCAACTTTTTTACTCCTTTACTAAAGTATAAATGAACTTTTAGAAAATATACGTGACTTTCAGAATTTTGTGAAATTCATTTGGATTAATTTTAAATACATGTTTTTATCATATACATAATTAGTTTAAACAGTTTTTGTAAGTTGAACAGTTATTAAAATGTTTCCTCACAAGTTTCATTTTATATATTAAAGGTTACCTTTGAAATTTAAAATGAAATGAAATGTTTTAGTAAAATTTACACGCGTTTTTATCTAAACAATGAAGAATTTGACTGATGATTGCATTAATTGGATCAAGACCAATGAAGAAAAAATACACAGAAACAGAAAGTATGTGTATAATTTTTTCTCAAAAAACCTCTGAATCGTTTTTCAGTTCTGATATTCTTAAATATATTTTTAAATAATTCATTGCCTCGAGCTCAATATAATTTTCAATGTAGAGTTAAACATATAGTTTTAAAATATTAAGCATTTAGAGCAAATATAAGATCACAAGAATCCATTGTGAATTAAAAAAATTATATTTGAGAGCAACGAATGTAATGAAAACATGTCCATTGCAAATACTATGTTCCTTAAAATAAAAACAAAGAACTGTATTATTGTTCAGAATTAAATAGGTTCGATTTAACTAGCTCAATTGTGACATCCCTTTTGGTCTAGTTGCTGAGAGCTCAGCCAGATGGGCCGGCCAACAGTTTTTCGGACCAAATGGTCAAGAGTCGCTGCCATTCGAGGACCAATTTCTCCCTAAGTGGGATTGAAAAACATCTTCTAATGTCGAAGTGGTGACCCAAGGCATGTGCACAAAAGGGTAACACAACCTAGAACTATTTTTTGTACATGCCCCGTCACAAATAATTGCCTCTGTGTGTCTCTAACTAATACAACTACTCATAAATCACAACTAGTGATATTTCGGCGACGGTGGACATGTCAATGATATCTACCACTCAATTAAAAACATCCATTGAAGCCAAATAGGAAATGTTCAAAGCGAAACTCAATACAACCGGAAGGGGATGTATATCAATTGCAGTTAGGGCTCGAGAAACGATTTTCCTTGTAAATACCATTCAGAATGTTTCTCTTCGTATCATCACACTAACTGGAGGGTGAGTATGCGGCGGCTCTCTCCATCAACAACACCTGAAGTTAAAATGCCTTAACTACTTTTCTGACTTGGGAGTCTCTTTTGGCCTTGTTGATAAGAGCGCAACGGAAAATGACCAGTCAATATTTCTTCAGACCCAGTGGTCAAAGGTTCGAAACACCACAGGCACTCGAAGGACCACTATCCTCTCCCTCTTCGGGGGTCAAAAAAACATCCAACACTGAAGCCTCAAAATCAAACTAAGCATATAATTACTGTTTTTATTCTTATCATTATGTCTCGAGTCTCTTACGCAATAAATGTTCTAAAAACCTAATAACATCTCAATCAAATAGTTTTAAGTAACTCGATCTAAGTGAGAGAAAAAAAGAGTTTTATTTAACTCTATTTTCAGTTTTGAAGATGATAATAGCACCACCTGTCGTAATGACTGAACATATTATATTATATAATTTTTCATTCAATTTTCTTCGTTTTTTTGTGTGAACGGTAAGACATTCAATCTAAATGAATTGATTCCTTTTATAATCAATTATTTTATATATATAACACATCGATCAATAACTCCCGAGACTAACCCAGAGATGGCGCTCGTAGTAAACCAGTAACCAGGTCTTTCTAGAGTACTAACCTTTGCTTGAAACGTGTCAAAATTTTAAGTCGATCGGACCAGGAAAAAGGTTTTTTGAAGTGAAGTGAAAAAGGTTTTTTCCAAGTGGGTGCCGCGATTGCTTTCGATGGAACATAAACAGCAACGAGTCGATGATTCAGAAAGCTGTTTATCGCTATTTACTCGCAACAAAAAAGATTTCTTGCGAAAATAAAAAAAAAAGTAAAAAAAAAAAAAAAAGATTTGGAAAAGCGTTGGAACGATTGTATCCCCCTAAAAGGTGATTAACAAAAGGTGTTATGTTGATGAATAAAAAAAAAATTTGTTTTCAATTTTAGACTCGGGAGTTATTGATCGATGTGTTATATTAGGATTAATTTATTGGTTTGATTAATGTCGCATTAGAAGCTACACAGGAGTGTTGGTGAAGGAGCTTTTAATTTTAAGCCTCGGTCAAGTGACGAGGACGTTGTATTAAGCCCCACCCTGTTGTATTGAGCCTGAGCTGGCACCTCCAACTCCAGACTTCCTCGACGCGCTTATGTGAAGATTTTTAGCCTCGATAGATTTAATGTACATCAGCTTCCGCTACGCAGCTGCTTTTCTGTGGCATCAAGGCTCGAGCCCACGACCCTATGAAAACCACCGGATATGAGTCCTCGACCATGATGCCTAGGTTACCGCGACCCCGTTTTTCTTTTTTTTTAGGATTTTAAAGGTAGTCATTATTATTTTTAATGAAAACAAAGTTTTTACTATTCATCCGAATTTTTACATTTTTTATCATCAAATCTATTTTAAATATAAAGGTGTACAAGTATGAAATAAATTTTCTGTTACATTCAAATCTAAAGGTAATATAATAAAGCGTACAACAATCTATTCTGAGAGGGAGAATAGAAATTTGGACGATTATATATATATATATATAAATGATGTATTTTAAATTAATAAATAATTCAAAAAAGATTTAAAAATAAAGGTGACCTGATCGCAACTTCGCAAAAAAAAAAAAAAAAAAGTTTACCATATCTCAGTTTAAATGTATCCCAATCATTGATTTAATTAATAAATTTAAGCGATTTTAACTGAAGTTAATACAATTTTACCTTTATTATTTTATAAGCATTTATTTTTCGTTTCCAATTAGTTATAAATCCCTCTCCAAAATACAAGAAAGAATAAAGGAATAAATAAACAATGCCTTCTAAATCTCTTAAGTATAAAAAATAATCAGTAAGACCTATTATTGGATGAAGAATACAAAATTAACTTTACGGCATAACAAATAAGAACAAATCTCTAACAGTTTGCAAGTTGAATATTAGTTCTTAACCCTAAAAGTGTATGTTTTCTATTTAATCATGGTCTCGAGATATGATTGTTTAATTGCATATCAGTTGTCACTCTCTCCTTTCTTTTCCTATGCACAACCTGGAATAATTAATTACTTTGCTGTAAAGAAGATTTCCCTAGATAAAGTTTTTTGTTTCCATAAGTTTAGAATTATATGTTGAAGTTAACATGGCTGTTATGCATATCAGAAGTTAGAGATTTAAACAATTGGAATGTGCATATTAGTACATAAACTGTCATATTAGTACATTTCCATTTAATTTCTTATCGATCGAAACAAAAATATTTAAACGATTTAGTTTTGTTCTTCTTCTTATTCTCTGTCCTTTAAATCATAGAAGTCCTTTTTTCTCATAATTGCTAAGTGAAAAATTGATGAAATGAACTGTGCTAAAGTGATGCACAATGCAGAGTAATATAAGTGTTTTAGAAAAATACAACTGTTACACTCTTAAAAAAAACTGAAATTAGCTTTCAACTTTTGTGTAGACATACGAGGTTATGAAATGAAGAAAATTAACGTAAATTTCACGATGTCCGATATCTTGCATTGCTTGTCCGGATCGTAGTAGTCATTGTCTTGAATTCGTGGCCGACGTTGGCTCGTCGAGTCGCAGGCTAAGTCTTGTTGCCACTAAAGATTCGCCGGGAAGAGGGGCTGATTATCCATTAAGTTTTCTAAAGTTCTATTCTTTTCCGTTGGTGTCTGGAAAGAAAGTGTTGATTCATTTGTCGTCCTCGTCACCTGACCGAGATTAAAAATTACAAGTTCATCATCAGAAGTTCTGATGTTGCTTCTAATTACGATAGTTATAATCAAGCAATAAAAATAGTACGTTTGGTTACAGTTCCTGCCACGGAGGCATTGCACTGAAACCTCAATAGCTAGATCCCTGTATCTATCCAGTTGACGAGTAGGAAATCCACATTGTAGTAGTTATCGTTAACATGAGAGCTTTTTTTTCGGTTCACCAAAAATGATAAGTGCATCAATTGAGCATTACACTGTTATGAAATTTTGCATGAAACTTCGAAACACCGCTACTGACAGAAGTGTATGTCAATGAATGTTAATTGCGTGAGTTTTCAAGATGGCCGAGAAGACGTTGAAGATGATTGACGTCTTGGTTGCACTCCCAAGTCGAAACCAGAGGATAACATCGAAGAAATCGATAACCCGGTTCTCTCGCACTGTCGGTTAAGTATTCGAAAGAATGCTAAAACTGTAAGAATTGACAAGAGAATCTATACAGCAAATTTTACATAAAAATTTTAACATACAAAAAGTGTGTGCAAGAATGGTGTCTAAAAGTCTCACGTTTGAACAACATGAAGCCCCAAAAAAATGTTTGTATTGACACTTTGAATGCCACTAAAAATGACCTCAAACTTATTAGAAAGGATAATAACTAATGTGTTACGAATCGTGGTTTTTCTCTTATGATCATGAAACGAAGCGCCAATCCATGCACTGGAACAGACCATCTTCACCGAGAGCCAAAATGCTCGAATGAGTGAATCATAATTTTAAGCAATGATGATTGATGTTTCCTGATTTTCATTGGACTGAATACCTCCTTCACTAGGTTCCTGAAACTCTAACTATTAATCTACCTTATTAGCTTCACGTTCTTGCTTAACTCAGTAAGAAACACGGATAAAACGGCCCAAATTGTGAAAGGAGAAGCTATTCCGCATTGTCTGTCTAGAGTGTTCCAGCCAGTTCAGCATCTCATTGTTAAACCATCTCCTTTATTCACCGGATCTTGCGCCATGTGACTTTTACCTGTTTTTTTAAGATGAAATCTGTATTAAAAAGTACAAATTTGAGTCTGATGAAGCCGTGAAAGAAAATGCAATAGGCTCCCCTAAGAGAGCTGACATATGAAGACTTCCAGTTTTTTTTCGAACAATTAAAGATTCTCTTGGAGCGTTGTAGGAGTAGAGGGCTGGTGTATATTGAAGGTGATAATAAGTGAATAAGTATGAAATCAAAATAAAATATTTTACAGCATTAGTCTCATTATTTAACAGTCATATTATATATATATATATATATATATATATATTTCTGGCAATTAAGGTTTTCTTCAATTTCTTCTGAAATAAGGATTGATTGTCTCTTAATAATATTCAGCTGTTCTATTTTTAATTTTTAAACATAATAATATATTAAAATGCATCATTAAGATAGATTATAAAGTTGCAAATTATAATTTTTATAAATGTTTTATTTTTAGTTAATTTCATGAGCTATCGCACATGTAGCTATCATAAACACATTTTTAAATTAAATAATCCTGAACGATATTACTGTGCATTTCATGAAGATAAATATAAAGTCTTACAAATTTTAAAGATTTAGATGTGTTTGAATTTAATCCATCAATAAATGTATTGTATTATTTCTGTTTATTGGTATTAAAAGCGTTTCAGATACAAATTTATTGACACATTTCCTCCTTTTATAACAAATATTTTTATCTTAAGAAAATTGTGTAAAAATGATTTGTATATCAATGAAAATGTTTTCCTATTTCACAGATGGGACTCTTAGAAAGATATATTTTTTATGGGAACTGTATATTTGTTTTAAATTGATATTTAATTCCATTAATTTTTTTTTTTAAATTTTTAATTCAGATGCTTATCTCCACTTTAAAGTGAAATGTACTCGTAGTGATGTTACAATGAGAAACAGTGTTGAAAATTTTACTTTAGTACGCGCTATTAAATCCAGCATTTGATGATTCAGTACATTCTAGTTTATTGATTTAGAAAACTTGATCGTGACAAAGCGCTGCTGATATTTCCGCCCACTGTTTATCTAACCCCCAATTTTCATTTTAGCACAATGATTCCTTTTTTTTCTTCTAACGGATTACAAATCCCATTTGTACAATATTGCATTTGTATGCATAAAATAAACTGTGAATTAAATTGTTTATTGAAGACCAAAAAAACATTTTTCAAACGCTTATAAAACTAATCAGGTTAAGCAGGTGACTAAAATACTTTCCCTCAACTTGTTTTAACTGCCATTGTACAACTTTATTTTTTTTCTATTTTGCTGTTTTTTTTATCAATATAAGAATGTTCACATACTTAATTTTTCAATATTTGAGTTAAATTTTATAATTGCGAACATGAAACGAAATACTTTAGAGGATGTTTATATAATCTACACAGTTTCAGAACGAGCGTGAACAAACATTAAATGCATATTTTAATCACTTAAAAGATTATCTGGGGAGAATTTTATTTGGTACCCCCATTTAAATTACGAAAAATGCTAATTCCACACGACCTGTTCCCGAACGTGTCAGATTAAGCAGCAGTTACTGTAATTATTAATGGATTAGGTGTGAAAAGTGTTACGATACTGCAATACGTGAAATAGGAAATGGAATATTGATATACCAGTATCATTTAATCAAATTCTACTAAAATAATGTTTGATTTGTGACCAAATAAATTATCAAGATTTTTGTTTCAAATTTTGCGCAATGTTAATTTGTACTATTTGTAATTTTTCCTTGGAGACTTTTTGTAATTTGAATTCCATAAAAACCCAAACTCATTGCCATCCAAATGAAACGTGATTAAGTAAATTAGGGGAATATAAGAAGTTATTGAATTGTATCAAGGTCAGGGATATATTATTGAAGCAAAACCGGATGTGATTGTGTGTTTTTTTTAATGTCACCCTGAAAAGCAAGAGGAGTGCTATTGGCAGAATACCTAAGGAGACCGAGCTCACCCAAAGGATTTAAAGCTACAAACTGGTCCCCTGGGAGACAATCATTCCCACACTCAGTAGTTATAATAAATAAGAGCAACATTTATAGTAAATAAGCAAAAAGAATTTTTTCTACAACATTAAAGGGTTAGATAAAACAGTACATGTTGGAACAAAGAATAAAAGATTTACATAATTTCGGAATTCGAAAGAAAATAAAAGCTCTAACAATATGTTTATAGAATGTGACGTCATAGTTTTAATACTTCCTATTTTCAATTTCTCGCTCTTTATTTTGGAATGCATATGAATCTGTATTCCATTGACGTCATCATTCCCTGTTAACAACGGAGGCTGACACTATGACTCACACCCACACTCACCGGCCACAGCGGTGCTACAAGGAATGTACACACAAAAAAAGAAAATTTAAGAGTACAGAAATGAAGCACTATACAAAAATATGTACATTTTTTATAAGGTATACAATTGTAAGTACACAATAAGAAAACTTGAA
>BMAW01013471.1:0-18219 GCA_019974015.1 Nephila pilipes
TGTGTGTGTGTGTGTGTGTGTGTAAAAGAAATTTTTTTATGCAGCGGAGCTCGAAACTGAAGTAAAGAATTCATTTTTTAAAATGCAGTTATTAAAAAAGAAGGGTGGTTTTATTAACGTCGCACCAGAAGCAACATGAGGGCTATTGGCGACGGACCCCGTGATTTTGAACCTCGGTCAAGTGACGAACATGACACTTGAACTGGCACCCCCCTCTCCTAACTTCCACACCACGCCAAAAGGGTGACATTTGAGTCCGGACAGATTAAATGTGCATCAGCTCCGGCTACACGGTGGGTCTTCAGTGGCATCAAGGGTCGACTCAAGGAAAACTGCAAGGCACGACTATGACCACTAGGCTATTGCGGCCACATTATAATAGGTTAACTGTATTTAGAACTTTTTTTTATGATGATTAGGAAAAAGTCTTATCTACCTCTTTAAAATAGCATCATGTACGACGTAGATTCTATTAAGCAACTCGCTTTTTAACATTAAAGCTATTAACGTTCTTAGCAGCGATCATAAAACTAAATTGATGGAAATAGCTCTCACAAATATTCTTCCTCCCCTCCTTCGCAACATCACAAACATTAATTGGCTCAAATATCAAGAATTTCTCTATAATAATCTCCCCGGAAAGTAGAAAATTAACAATATCAATGATCGTGATGAAGTTATTAATGCACTCATGAACTATATCAAAATTGCAATTAACTCTGTCAGCACCTCAAAAAATATCTGCACACCACACCTCACATATTCACCACACTTCCACATATCCGCAACCTAATTAAAAATAAAAACATAATAAGAAAGTGGTAACAAACCCTCCCCCCCCTTTCAAAAAAGAACTGAAAATTATTTTATTACTATTTTTTAATTAATTTCTCTTTCTGTTAAACTTGCTTTATTTTAATACATAATTATAAAAATTAGGCTTTATTTTTTAACAAGATGCAAGTAAAATCAGCTAATTAACAATTTTAATCTGTTTTCATAATAAACTTTTCTATTTGGATGTAAAATGTAAAAGTTTAAAATAAAATATTTCATTTTTATAAGATTACAATTATTCTTACTCAACATTGTCCTATGAAATGTTATGCATAGTTATGTTGCATTCACTTTTATTTTTTACACAACCATGTATTTGCAAAAAATTTGGCAAATTTTCTTCCTGACTTTTTTATTTGTAAACATATTTAAAATACTTAAGACTTATTTTAAAATTCTCACTATTTAATAATCATAAATAATTTTTAAAATAAAAAAAATATATATCTATATTATTATGAGTTAGGATATATAAATAAAAGACTATCACACAATACTACATACTTTTGCCACACTGTGTCTATACTTTTACCATAATGGGTTCTTATAATTCAGAATTATAAAAACTTACAGTTTCTTACACTAAATTGAAAGTTTAATTAGGATTTAAACATAGATATAAAATGTGATACATATTATGCAAAAAATATTTAACATTAAATATAAATTAACAAAAGCACAATTTTTCCTTTTATTATTATTAAATGATTATTACACTTGACAATTTGTAAAAAAAAAAATTTTCTTAAGTATGGAATACTTAATTTCATTTGAAAAAGCTAACAAGATTTCCAAGTTCACTGAAGACCAAACAAACAAAATTGTGCATGATTTTTTTAAAATGTTATACTTTCCAATTTTCAGCTTAAAATGCTCGTATTTACAATTTAACATTAATTATCTTTCATTAAATATATAAAAACTAAATATATCATGTGTCTGATGAATATTACATTCAAACATATTAATATAAAAATTTAAGACTTTTTGAAAATTTAATCAATTCTTAATTGAATAAGATATTGTTCAGATGGAAAGGTGTTACTCTTTAAAAGAATATTATAATCTTTTTTTTTTTGGTTTATAACATTTGTTACGACTGGATGAATTGAAAATTTTTGCAGTATATCAACAAGACAGATGAATCGGGGATTTGCTGTTTATTTCTTTATTGTAATTATTTAGAAAATAGCCAATAGTTCATAAGTAGCTGGATATGGTAACCTAGAAAAATCCGTTAGTCCACACTTTGTAGGAATAAGCACTGCCATTCCAAAGTGGCATTACACGTCCGGCCTAAATCGTTCCTATTATCTACACCACTTCTCCACGCACTGTAACCACAATTAAACCGTCGCCAGATCCTTACAATCTTAGTCGTAAGTCTAGGTATGTATATTGAAAAAAAGTTTGAGAACCACTGTATAAGTAATGAAGAGAAAAAAAAAGCCTTGGGTGAGGAAAACACAGTAAAATCATGAATAGAACACCAAATAAATCAACAAGTTTATAATTTTTTTTTAAAAAAAAAAAAAAAGTAAAAAATTCACACATTAAATGAAGAGTACTAAGGAAAGTTTCTGGTCATACTACTCAGCATGCCAGGATATTTTTCGAAAGCAGATTTTAAATGTATCATCAGAAATGCAACAATATCCAATTTTCTTTTTAAAAAAATAATACAAGTCATACAGAATATGAAAAGGAAATTTTAATTACGACTTACAAAAAAAAAAAAAGATTAATTATTAATGCAGAGTGGATTCATCTAATCAAGTCATAGAGACTAAATTAATGGAAAATAAATACTGTCACTCCGAGTGATCAATAGTTACAATTTATGGGGATGTTTAACACAGAAAGGATGAATATTTCTGGTCTGTTATGTATACTTGTATATGAAAACTTGTTCAACATAATTAAGCAAACAACTTAGGACCCGTCATATAGCACGACTGATACTCGTTAAATCTGTCGAGGGTCAAAGTCTTCCCGTTCGCGTGTTGTGGAAGTCTGGAGAGGGAGGCTCCAGCTCAGCTTAAGTGTCGCCCTCGTTTCTTGACCGAGGTTCAAAATTACGAAGTCCGTTGCCATCAGCCTTCGTGTTCTTCTCAGTGTGGCATTAATAAAAACAATCACAATTCTTGCCTGTCGTATTCAGTTATTTTCCCCTTGCTTTTAAATTTAATCTGCTTGCACATCAGTATTTGTTGCAGTAGTGTAAGCTGGACTGAATCTTCAGTGATTTTTGTCCACATATTTTACTTTGTAGAATCTAGAGCATACTTGTATAACATTTTTAAATATTTATTCCACTGTGAAACAAAGCAGAACGGTTTGCTGAGGGAGTAATAATCTTCGTTGCTTTTTATCCCATAAAATCAATAAGGGTTTGCTGAATAAGTAATTTTTTCCCTGATTTTTTCGTAGGTCGAGCCATGATTGTACTAAAGACCCGCTGCGTAGCCGGAGCTGATGCTCATTAAATCTGTCGTGGGTCAAAGTCATCCCTTTGACGTGATGTGGAAGTTAGAAGAAAGGGATTCCAGCTTAGGTGTCGCCCTCGTCACTTGACCGAGCCTCGAAATTACGAGGTGCGTCACCAATAGCCCCTTGTTGTTTCAGGTGTGACATTAATAAAACCAACCAACCAACCTAAATATGTTATTTTAAAAACCACTTATTAAATGTTTTTTATTGCATTTGAAATCATTTTATTTGTGTAATGTATTGTTTTTTAAAATTTAGTATGCACACAATAATGCAGTGTTATGATTTTGTCATGATTTTGTTAGAAACATAGTGTTTGTTCTGTTAAACATTCTATTATTTACTTATTAAAGAAAAAAAAATTAGATTAAGTAATTTTGAAATAATTTAAGTGTCGTCCTCATCTCTTGACCTAGGTTCAAAATTACGAGGTCGGTCTCCAATAGCTTTCGTGTTGCTTCTATTGCGACGTTAGTAAAACCAACCAACCAATAAGAAATAATTTCACTAATTAATCAGCACACATTCGGGGGATGGGTATTAAAGTTTGATTGCCTAGTTTTAATGCCTAGTTATTTAAACGAATTCTTATTAATTTTGTGAGTTAATTGATTGCAGAGTTCTGCGGGTATATATGTACAAAAAAATATAAAGGTAGATTGGGCCTGTGATGTTACAATTATATATTGCAGTATTAGAACTTAGCATATTAACAATCAACATTTGTTCTTCAGTTAGGTGCTTATAATGTTAATATGTCCTACACATTTCTTTTAAAGAGCATAATTGTCATGTATATCATATCATAGAGTAATAAATTAAAAATGACAATTTAGTTTCTTTGTATGTAAAGTATAATACTTCTTTAACAAAGGGAAATGTGTTGATTATATAAATAATAGAACTTTTTATATTTGATTTTTTCAATTTAGTTTAAACGGTCCTTGAAATAAATTAATTTAAGTAAATGGCATTTATTCAAACAAGGTTTATTGAATCCAAATGCAGAGCATTTTTCTGTTTAAGTTGACTTATTTCAAGTTTTATATTTTGTATGTAAAAATTGAAAGTTAATGTAAATATATATATATATATGAGGTGTGATGAAAATATTAGATACTCAACATTTGTTGAAAATTTTTTATCAATTGATCCACATCTAGTGTTAAATAATCAAAAAGGAACTTTAACATATTGATTGATTTCAATGTTATATTTTTGTCAGCATTTATATAAACTGTTCATTTTTAACCAAGAAGGTAAATTTTTTTTCAATGTTGCCTCTTATACAATACAGAAAAGACCACAGTTCTAGAGGAAGAAATACTGGAGTCTAAATACAGAATCTCTAAGAAATCTTTATTTTTTTTTTTGTAATTCGCAAATATTTATAGTGATGGTATTTAAATCTTTTCTCATAATATTTTGAGAATGTTATTTCCACCTCATTTTTAACTTCAGATTTAACAAATTGTTGAAGCTTTTTGTTATTCCTAATAAACCACAGATGGTTAAAAAACAAATGGCTAACTCTGAATTAAAATATATTAAAAAAACTTAGCTGTGTTTTGAACACAAAAATAATTGAATTATTATAAAAATTTTGCTGGAAATATAAAAGTAATTTTTTTTTTTTTTTTTTATAATTTAAAAAAAATGTTTTCTGCATTTTGATTTCTTTGTTAAAAGTTAATCATGATTTAATGATTGCTGTTCCTATTTATGTACTATTTTGTATTGTAATGATGTTTTTTATATCACTCAGACAATATTGAACTATTAAAATGAGTTTGTATTTTCTTAATTTTTTTTTACGCTTGAATAAATTTCATGGAATGGTAATTAATTCGTGAGAAACGTCTTAAGAATTAGGGTCATATATTGAAACAATTAGAAAAAAAATTCATAATGTATTACATGAAAGGTTCGAAAGAAAATTCAATGCATATTCTATGTTTCCAGATTTATAACTATTAAGCAGATTCTTTGTTAATTATTATATATTAATTTTATATGTTAATTATTCTATATTAATTGGTTAATTATTATAATTTATTAATATTTAAATTTTATTATAAAAAGTGCTCAAATTATGAATTTTTTAGAAACATTTTCTTTTATACTTAATCATACATAGTTACATATATAAATGTATGGAATTAATTTTTATATACTATTGGAATTAGAATTATATATAAAAGACATTGTAAAAATATTTTTCCTGTCAAATTTCTTTATTTTATACTATATTTAGAACAAATTAACTGATCTTGAAAATTAAGTTTATAATTGATTCTATTTGTTGTTACGTTTACAAATAGTTGAACTCTGGTAACGAAAGCCTTTTAACAAGTAATTGAAATCCAACTAATATTATGCAATGTATGCCATGTATGAGTTCATTAGTTCATGCCAACTAATATATGCCATGTATGAGTTCATTAGTGTTTTCAAAGTTTGGTTAAGGATTTTACTTTCTTACGTTTCTTTATTATTAAATTTATTATTGTTTTATTATTAAATAATGTATTCTTAAAAATAAATAAAACCAGTGATGAATTTAATACTTGATGTATTTAATATCAATTTAGTCCTTGTTTTTATTACCACTTTTTAAATTGCTTTGATTTGTAAAGAAAATCGCTAATTTTTACTGAAATATTTATTGTTATACTCTCTGTTAATGGTAAGCTATTATTTTTCTTATAAACGTGTATTATGTTGTAACATCAGTAAAGAAAGAAAGGGAAACGAGAAGAAAATTTAAATAATATTGTGATTTAAAGCCCAGTTATAAAACCACATACATTTTAGTGTAAGGATATATAAACATTTATTAGAATAAACTCAGAATGGCACGGAACCTAAAATGCAATTAAATTAGATCTCAAAATATTATATTCTATTCATTTGGAAAAGATTCATTATTGTGTATTTTTTAAAAATGTTGTAAAATGTAGCGAGAGCTTGAATAACAGCTTTTGATGTATCGAGAAGTGTGTATTGGAATGATAGTATAATTGTTGTATCTCATGTTATCAAAAGAATTTGTGACGTATTAATTTCATATTAAAAGTAACATAATTAAAAACAACCATTTTTTTATATTTGTTTAAAGGAGCTCAGTTGAAATTGCGTAATGTAAACTAAAGTCAAATTAATTATACTAATGAATTTTTTTTAATCAAATATTGCATTTTAATTTAGCATACTGTTTAGTGAGCATTATCAAAAAATATATTTCCTGAATGAAATAATTATGTATTTATTAATGCGTAAACTGAATATTTTTCTGTTCAAAAGCATTACAAAAAATGCTCATCAATATGAGGCTACCAAATGAAAATTTTTAGATGTCAGATATTTGTTTACAAAAGGAAAAACTTATTTTAAAAAAATTGTGAAACAGTCAAATATTTTTAATGTCTTTTTTTATAAGATGACGATAAATATAACTGTTTTTAAACAAAAATTATTTTAAGTAATAATAAAATTGCAAAAGGATTGTTCTTGTTGGATCAATCAAGTTATTCACATTTCCCAACAAAATTAATTTTTGCAAGGAAACAAGGAAACTAAAGGAATTATTTACGCAGAACTATAAAAGGCAATTATAAATTTCTTAATAAAACATACATTTCAAAATAACATCAAAAACTAATATCCTTATCTTTTGTCTATTTGACAGCATTTAAAATAATATTTGATCCATAGAAATGTTAGCTTCAGAAATTAGCACATTAAAATTGGCTTAGAAAAACGTGAGAGTAAAGTATTCTATGTATATACAATTAAATAGAAAAAAGTGCATAATTTCATGTTCTGTATTGTGGTGTTTTCGAGTTTTTAAAATCTAATTATGAATGTATTGTTTTTAACAGGGGACTTATTGGTAACATTCAACTGAAAAATAGCTTTCCAAACATTATTTCGAAAAAATATTTTCGTATTAATTTTAAGAATTTCGCAATGCTTTTGGTTTCCTTAATTGGCATCCGGGCTCTAGTGGTATCGCCGCTAGTCTGCAACCATAACCACTATGCTTCCGCAGTAGCTTAAAGGATTGTTTTTGTTCAGGTCCAAATATAAATTATGCCTCATTGTGGAGAAGATCACATAATGGTTTAGCTATTTTTGAATAATTAAATTGATAAAATTAATCTCTAATCCATATTCTTTGGTTACTCCTAAAACGAGTTTCAGTTCCTCTACACCTTCTTCTTCATTACGGGCCGGTATAATAAAATCATCTACATAAATTACAACAATATTCTCTCGCGTTAAATTCCTAAATATATGATAAATAAATCTCTGAAATACACTTGGCGAAGTCGAAAGTCCGAAAGGAACTCTCAAAAATTCATATAAACCGGAATGTGTAATAAAAGCTAAATATCTTGTACATTTTTCTTCAACAGGAACATGAAAAAATTCGATATAAAAACCAACGTTTTTAAAAATAACGTTTTTATATGGTAGCAAAGTTTATTAAAGAAAATTATTGAAATATTAGTTAAAACTGTTAGTTATTTTTAACTTTAAAATTTACTTAAAAAGATACATTTGTGAGCATATTAAGAAATTCATAATACTCATAAAATCAAAACATGCATTTGAAAGTTTGTAAGTCATTCTATTAAAAAAAATGGGAACCAGAATTCAGGAAAGGTTTATCCTTGGCGACAAGAATTATTTGGCAGTATTTTGCCAAATGTGGCTACCCTGTTCCGTTTCACGGATTTAACGCTCAGCGCAAAAAAAAAAAAAAAAAAAAAAACAATCGCCAAGTTTGGTGCCAATTTTTGAAATCGCGCCAAGTGTTTGGGCTAAACTGCATTATTAAAGAAAATATTAGTTAAAACTTGTCGCAAATGTCTAAATATTGCATTGTTAGGCGAGTACGAACGATTCCCAAAATTTCAAAGCTCTAGCTTGATGGGAAGTTGGTTAAATTAACGATCGAAAATTTGATGACACACACACACACACCAAGTGAAATTCAGAAAAACGTTTTAAAAATCGGTTTTTTAAGTCTGTTGTTATGAAGACTTTTGCTTCGCTCAAATGATAAAAAACTTCTCTTTGAGGCATAGGAAATGAGTCTTTAATTACTTTATTATTCAACAGCCTAAAATCTATACACAAACGCCAAGAACCGTCTCTCATTTTAGTCAAAACAATCGGTGACGCATGATTTGAACACGAATCTTTTATTATCCCATTGTTTAACCACTCATGAATTTGATTATCAACTATTTTTTGTTCGCAAAAAGAAATTCTCCTGGATCGTTGCGAAACTACGGTTTCATCCGTCAATATAATATTCATTTTTATTTCAGTGCTATGATGCGTTTCATTTGAGTGATCAAATCAGACACAGTATTACGTAATCCCTTCTCAGCAATGTGGGATACGTCTAGCTTTTCACTCACCCCCCGCTGAAATTAAAAACAAAAAACTTTCGCCTTAGGGAGGGGAAGAGTTGTTTTGCCCAATCGCTTGCTGCGGGAGAATTAGGTTAAGCATTTGGGGAGGGGGGGGGATTACGTCTCCTACTAACTGTTGACAGACAGCTGCACATAATTTTATGTTCTGATTTCCATCTAAAGAGAGTTAAAACTAGCTGTTTCGGCTTTTACAATATTTCCAAAACAACTTTTAATTTGTATGGATCCAGTGGATGATTTGCCAGGAAAGAGAGCTTTATTTAAAATTATTTCACTACCAGAGTCTTTTTTAAGCATTTTACTTTCTTCCCAAATATATATCACCAGTTCTTTAATATCAAATTCCATGAATCAAAAAAAAAAAAAATGAAAAAGAAAAAAGAAAGAAAGAAAACAATCGGAACAGAGCGAATGTATCTAACTCGCATCCGTTAGCAGGTTTATCGGAACAAGCCGTTAGAGGAGTAATATAAATATAAGTATAATTTTTTTTAAAAAAGAGCTTTTATTTAAAAACGTACATTAAAATAAATTACACTAACGGTAATTATCGGATAGTTATTTCTGTATTAAAGGGGATACATTAAATGCACATATAATTGCAGTATTGACAAAAAGTTGCAGCAAAAAAAAAAAAAAAAAATATTACTTATTTTTCTTATTTTGAAATAAAATAACTTTTGAAGTATTAATCTTTCTTCCGTATTTCTTCTTTTTCAATCTGTTATTCAACTTGCTATGTTCATATATATGAATGTCTTTCCTGTTCAAAATTTATTCTGGGATTTTAACTCACTTCCCATCATCCGATCGAGATGGAATTTGGCATACACGAATAACTTCGATGAAAAAACAGTGGTGGGCTGAGGGCCGGGGCCTTGCACTTAACACCATCTAATTTAATTTAATTGTGCACACTTTAATAATTCGTGAAACTGCTTTTTATTCTTAAATTTCCGTATTAAAAAGAATTAAATAAATATAAGTAAAAAGATTAATCAATCTTTTATTTAAAGATGGATTGAATGGTATAAAAATAATATATAATTTGGTAATGTCTTGGGGTGTTTATGCTTATTTTGATCTCATATATCAGCAAGTAGCTATGGTACTAAATTTATCGGCAATTAAATCTTAGTTAATCATCTCAAGCTTTTATTAATTATATATTATTTTAAACTTTAAAAATTTATTCTTACATCTTTTAAACCATCTATAAATAAAACCTTGATTAAAAAGAATTTTTTATTTACATTTTTACACTGAGCACGGGATTTTTATACAATTGAAAACATCCTGATCTTAGTTGACTTATAAATAAAGAAAAAGAGTGGATTCAGATTTTTTAAATTTTATTTAGCAAGTCTGAGTCATCTCATTGGATGAATGAGTATCACTAGGGTACAAAGCCTTAAAGGATCAGATTTTGTGTGTGTTTCTGCGAAGAATTATTTTTAAAAATCATATCTGATTAAAATCCTCAGAATAAGATGAAAAAAGAAATATATGCCTCTCCGGGATCAAGTCTAATAAAAAGACATGTGCTGGTAAAATCCTCAAGTAATGTTAAATTATTTTCCGTATAAATGGGTTAAATTATTAAAACCATATAAAATAAATTAATATAAATGCATTAAGAGAATGATTTTTCCTCTTTTTTTAAATTAAAATAAATAATTTCGCTTTACCATTTTTGCTTTTTTTTTTTTTTTTTTTTTTTGTTTTTTTTAAAAATGAATTAATGTTTTGGTTTTTTAATTTTTTTTTTTTTTTTTTTTTTTTTTTTTTGCTTTATTTAATAATGGACTTTGCTTGTGTGTGCGTTAATATATGAGTCAAAACATACATACTTTTCGTATAATAAGAATCAAAAATGATTTTCACTATCATTTAATTATATAAGCTTTTTTACTTCTAATATTCAATCAGAAGCTCTAAAAATTTATTTCTCTATTCACATTTACAAAATCCCTTCACACACATTTACAATTCATCGATTATACATGCTATTTTTACATTGAAGGTTAATTTTTCTATCTTTCTTTTATATATTGTAAAGGATATATATTCACAATGGATTATAAATGAAATAAACAAAGAAATGTTTTTGCCCGAAATAAGTATTATAAGTCTGGTATCAAAAGTGAAAAATAACTTATTTATGTTAATAATATAAATATTATAAAATAAAAATTAAAATAAATAATATTATATGAATAAATATTAAAATAAAATTCATGCATGTATAAATTCATTCTTTTTTAATCATATTAATAAATGGTAACTTAAATAAGTGAATGTAAGCAAACCAATCATGAGTGTTGACCTATTTAATTTCTTTTATAACCAAGATAACAATAGATATTGTGTAGTCTACAAAAATATGTGTGTGCGCGTGCATCCGTTTATTTTCAAAACGAGAACGCAATTTAAGTTCTGTGTTTCAGTTCTGAATTTATTTGTAAATGTTTGTGTTCTAATAGGAGCAATATATATATATATATATATTTCTTTTCAGATGAAATTTTGCTTCACATGATCACATACATGTATTATAAGTTTAACTTGAATTGAATAAAATGCGCATCACGTAAAAACATTAAATTCTTACATGAAATTTATTTTTATTACAAACTTTACACAAAAAATTCCTATGCAGCAATGTTTTTCAGCAAAATATTCATGATTAAATCATTATTCAAGAAACAATATATGGGCAGAATTTTAAGGTCTTAAAGAATTAAATTTTTCACCAATCCTTGTAATATATAGGCTAACAAACATGAATTGAAAAGTAAATTTTTCAGATAAGTTCAATTACATTTACTTTCTCTCGAAAGGAATATCCTTTGCCACGGATGTAGAAGAGATTCTATAAAAAATGTGTACAAGTATTTAAAATGCAAAAAATTGCTTAAAACCTTTTTGCTTATCTTGATTGATTGATTGTTTTGTGGAATATGAAGCATGGTTTCCTCTTCCCTCTTCGCTAACCTCCAAAACTTTTTGTAATTTGTATCACTTACAATTACAACTTCTTGCTAATGAAATGAAACGTAATTAGGTAAATTAGATGAAGATAATAAGTGTAAGGAATTGAATTAGTGACAGTGATACAGAAGCGATACAGAACTGAAAGGAAAAAGAATAGATACAGAGTATAATGACAAGCTAACAGATGTTTGACAATTACAGTATAATTAATCGTTTGAATATATAGTGGTTGGAAACGGCTCTTGGTAAGATTAAAAGACTCGCGAAAACGCGCGTTGGGTCAAACAGGCCCACGCGCATGTATCATTGAATGCGAAACCTTCCCCCTTATGCGAAAATGGTTGAGTCTTTTAGTAGCTGCTATTTTGGTCACCCTCTTTCGATTCTGTAGAAAGTCAAATTCCTCAAAGCTATTTTTGGATTGAAAACTGATTTTTCGGGCCTGTTAGACCCATCGCGCTCTCGCGTGTCAATTTTCTTTTCAATAATGCTTGTGTGATAATTTAAAAATGCATCTTTACCAAAGAAAAAAAGATGAAATGAAAAGGGTAGACTGTAAAAAGCTATATAGTCTTGGTGAATACGATTCAATTGATGAAAAGTTAGAACCTTTTAGAGGTAAATGCCCTATATACCCAATAAACCAGGAAAATATGGCATTAAATTGTTTGCTCTTGTAGATTCAAGGATTTTTTATACGTGGAATTTAGAAATATATGCAGGATTGCAATTGCAATTGTAATTGCTGGCAAATTAGAAAACGGCGTGGACAAAGTTGTTATGAGACTTATTGCACCTATTTGCAATCTAGGAAGAAACCTCACTGTGGATAATGGTACACTTGTGTTGGTCTCGCTAAGGAACTTCTACGTAAAAAAAATTATTCTTGTATGGACAATAAGAAAAAAAAGAGACAGACACACACACAGAGAGAGAGAGAGAGAGAGAGAAATTTTAAAGAAATTTACAAGTTCGACAGGAAAGGAATTGTATTCTACTCTATTCGGATTTCAGAAACATGACTAGTGTCATATATTCCGAAAAAGAATAAATGTGTGCTTTTATTATCAACTATGCATAATAATGTTGCTATACATGCTACATTTGCTGAGGCCAAAAAACGGGAAATAATTACTTTTTATAATCCGAATAAAGGTACAGTTTATGTAGTTGACGAATTGTCTGCTACTTATTCTACAGCTCAGATAAGTAACAGATGGTCAATGGTTGTATTTTAGTATGTTAAATACAGCTGCTATAAACGCTCGTGTCTTTTAATTATCATCGGATAAACAGGATAAAAAATGTCGTAAAAGAAGGCGATTTGAAGGATCTTTCCTTAGAACTTCTGAAGGAATACACTGAAGAAAGAAGATTGCGATCAAAAATTTCAAGGAAATTGTGAAGTGAATTAAACAACACAGAGGCGGAGCACGTTACGAAATACCCATGCAAAAAATTAAAATCCTCAGAGAGGAAAAAATGTCATAAGCCCTGCTGTAAGGGACATAAATTCAAAATCAACTTGTTCAAAATGCTCAATAAATGTTTACAGTGAACATAATTTCTTGCTGTGTAATTTTTGCCAGTAAAATTTAAGAATATTAAGTTCGTAGCTTCATACATATTTTATGTATTAAAAATTAAATGCATTAAAAATTTAAAAAATTAGTTACCTCTTAGAATTATTTAAGTACCTTATTCAACGTTATATGAGTTGCGACGACTTAACGAGGTTTTGTATATACAAAAGCATTTTATTTTTGTAAATATACTATTTATTTTTATTTTCTTAATACATGACGTAAAAGAATAATTTTTTTGTTGTGTTGAGTTGCTTAATCAATATATAAATGATAACATTTTGCATAGAAGCGATTATGGGCCGATTTGACCCAACGCGCGCTTTCGTGTTACTTTTTAGGTGCGCGTTCTCCCGGGTTAAAAGAGGGTTAACCTATTACACTCGAGAAATGTTTGAATCGGAGCGAGGAAGTTGGTTAGCTAGAACTTTAATTCTTGAATACAAACTAGGATTAACTGAATTAAGAGGGATTCGAGGAGAGAGCGATCTAGCATATTCTGTACTGATAGATGATAAACTGTATTATCTTTTTCTGACGTGTCTTCAATTGGTGAACTTATTGACCATTTAATTAGACTTTAAGATATCTGTGGAGTTAAATAATGAAAGAAAGCAGTTAGAGCCTGTTAAATTCCCAAGGCAGTAATTGTAGTATCACTGTCTTGGGAGGAACCTTAAGTATGGAAATTATAAAATTCATATTAAATCAAGTAATGAGTTTCCAGGGATTTTGTAAGAATAGTGTCTGAGATCATGTGCGTAACAATTTTAATACAAATGGTCACCAAGCATGTTACAAAAAATGTCTTAGCATTTCACAAGCTAAGAGAGAGACGCTAATGACCATGAATGAATACACTCCATATTGGAGTTGGCGCCAGTGTTATCTGCTCTGCTGATCTGAATTTATTTGATACAGCTATTTGTGAGAATTAGAGGTTTCCAAGAACGAACGAAATGTCTGATATATATATATCTTCAGAGCCCTTCAAATTCCCAAGTATCTTTTTTCCTCCAAAATTACTATTCTCAGGTACAGATGTAATCGCTACCAAGGAAATTTTTGAATAAATTGAATGCATATCGGTAGTGAAACTCCAATTCCTAATTTTCTAGAAAGTCGAGCCGATCTGAAACAATATGAGTTGGGGAAAAGATGTACATCCTCTGCAATGCTTTTACTGATACTGCAACTCTAGTAAAATCTTTTAAATCTGATTATATTGACAGTTGCTAAACTTTTTGAATCCTCATGTCAATTATTTTCAACAATATATTATTCCAAAACAAATCAAGTTACCATCCATTCCAATATATTATATTAAAACTAAGATTTAAAAAATGATCTCGTACTCAGTGGCGGCTCATAGCTTAAGTTAGAGGGGGGAGCTGCAGCAGAAAATGTACAGCCTTTGTTTTAAAAATTGTGTAAAAGGAAACAAACATGTATAAAAAAAAAATTATTCAAAAACTTGTTAAAATTCTAAAAGCACATTTTTTTCAAACATTATTCACATAGTTTAACCTAAATTGTTGTACAGTTCAAGTTTAATCTATTCATTTAAAATTGAAATTCATTCTCCTTTCTTTAATTTCCGTGAAAAGATAAATAATCTTCTTGATCTCTGGATGGCAATTGAGGAAATTTTTCTCCATTGAAAGTACTGCAAGTCTTTCCGAATTCTCTCACTGTGCTTCTTAGAAAAGTTTTTATTCTTTTAAATGTTGAAAAGCAGTGTTCTACCACTAATGTAATCATAGGAACTGTTAGAAGAACTTTTATCAATTTCCTAACTTCACTAAAAACATCATCTAGGTCATTTTCCAAGATAAATTTCAGCAGCTGAATAAATTTTCAGTATTCAAGAATATCAGACCTGCAATAGAATACTTTTACACTGTTGCCCATTAAAATTGCATCACCAGGAAGGAATGATTTGACAAACCTCAAAATCTCATGAAAAGAAGAAGAGGCTAGGCTATGCAAACGATTAGTATTTCAGACCATTTAGACAAAGCATGAGGGAGAAACGACATCTGAAGCACTGCATAAAATAAAAGCTGTGTAGTGGATTTCTCCTTCGGAAAGCGCTTTGTAAGGTTGGAGTTTGTTCAGAATATCGTATTAGGCCTCGAATAATAAGAAAAAATGCCCAGCAAGTGTCGGAATTCGATAGAGGCAGGATCGTTGCCTATTGAGAGTGTAGATTATCGTTCCGCGATATCATCCGTCGCACTGGTCGAAATCCAACCATTGTCAGGCGGATATGGAATCACTGGGTTGCTGAGGCATCAATTGCAGGATCTTCAAGCCCTCACATGACTAACGCCCGAGAGGACAGGCATATTGGGAGGTCGGCCCTGCAAAACCGTACAACTACATCATGAAGCATTAGTCTGGAAATGGGTATGTTTGCAGCACGCCCAATATCCACTCGTAAGGTTCGACGATGTTTGCAGCAGCATGGATTGTCATCACGGCGACCTTTACATCGGCATCCCTTGACAATGCAGCACACAGAGAGATGGTATGCCGAGCGACAAAACTGGATACAGGAGTGGCACAATGTCGTCTTTTCAGACGAGTCCTGATTCTGTGTGCAGTATTCTGATGGTCGTATACATGTCTGGAGGCTCCGAGGAGACCGTTCGTCGCCTGCTGTCATTCGATATCGGCATAGGGGTCCTACACCAAGTGTCATGGTTTGGGCAGCCATTTGGTACACGACACGCACATCTCTAGTTTGGACAGACAGTATTTTGAACGCAGATCGGTATATTTCTGACATCTTACGTTCAGTAGTTGTGCTCTATCTTCAAGGCCCTGCCTTCGAGGCTTTCAAGTAACTAAGGGTTTTATGACCCCGAAGTACCCGAGTGATCTTTCATCGCTACAAATCGGCTTAAAGTTTCTTTTAATTTTCTTTCTTTCACCTTACATTTACATCACAGATTTACATTTGTAACACTTATTTACATGATTTTCATATGCTTACTAATATTAACCCTCTAAGTGTTTCACACGCTTTTTTCCGTACTGTTCGAGATAACTATTCCGAAAGCGTTTGCGCCGCATAATCCCGTGTGGTTGTGAGCGCACCGAAAGCGTCAGAGCCGTCTATTTTCGCCATCACAGGATGTATTCGAGATCGTTTGCGCCGGGTTTTTCTGCAATTCCTTTCCCCCCCCCCCTTTTGAAAGTTTTACATCTTGTTAGATAATTGGGGAGGGTTGCGGACACAATGAACTTTGACAGGAAATTTTATGGCTTACAAGGGAACCTCACTTTTGCCCTTAGGGTTAAGACATTTTCCATTGAGACATTCGTTCAAGAGGGGAAGGGGAAGATTTCCTTTCAAATGTGTTTGTCGGTCAACTTGAGTTGAGATTTTATTGGGTTTATGAAAGAAATGTGTCCTTTGACCTAGCTTTCGAGATAAAATTTTTTATTTAAACCAATCCAAAAACACTTTAAAGTTCAATCATAAAATTAATTAGATTTTATTCCTATTTTTTAATTAATATTCATTTGGAATCTTAACAAATTTAGATAGAGTATTAAACCTACTTTTTTATATTGTTGGACAAATTACTTTTTCTATGTTTTCTTTGATTGCTAAAAACTCACCTTTTTCCCCCTCACTTTAAAATTTTCAGATAGAGTTAAGTTTTTATATTATATCTATAAATCTCGAAAAACATCGCTAAATATATATCTATAAAATATCTATGTTTAAATGCAGAGAAAGTATGAAAACAATAAACACATTCTATTGTTTCATTTATGTTCTGTAATCACTACTTTCAGTTCTTAAAATAATAATTATTTCATAATAAAATGTCAAAAAACTGAAAAAGAAAAAAAAAAAAAAAAAACTAACGAGTCAAAATCAGAAACGTTGTAAGATTTTCAATTATTACAAATGAATAATTTTTAAGCTTCTGTATTTCATTACTTTTAAAAAATTCTAATACATTAATAAAAATAATACCGAAAAAAACAAACTTTTTTTTAATTCTGGTTTTTTTTCACAATTTCAAAACCAGATATTTAGGACAGCTTACACACGATATTTTGTAATGTCATGTTTCGAAATACATCCAAATTTTAAATAAATGAACTACATCTTTCCTCAAAGAGAAGAAGAATGAAGTTTCCCCTTCAAATTAATATTTTTCAAACTTGATTTTTCGAATAATTAGTAATTAAAAGCATCGGCACACATTTATATACGCATTAGTGTCAACTGTACATTTGCACAGATACTTTTGGTTACTAATTATTTGAAGATTCAAATTAAAAAGTATCCACATGTGTAAAATCTCTTATCTGTTAAAGGATAACTGAAGTACATGTAATTAAAATCCGGACATTTTTTGCAATATTAACAATATACAACTAGGAATTTTACATATGCTACCCTGAAAATCTGCTTTTCAAATTACGATAAAAATATTTATGTATGTTACATACAAAGTTAAAAATTATTAATCACAAAAACTTACAATTCTATGAAAATTTAAAATATAAATTCAAAATTTAATATATTTCATCGCCAGCATATTTTCATATATTCCGTAAGTTTTTTACAAATCAGTTAAAAATCACTCGTTATTAGCAAAAAGTAGGCTGAACAATTTGATGAATATAAAATAAAAATTTTACTTGGAAGCAGAGCTGAGATGCTAAAACTTCGGTATACAAATATTATGAGCATATCTACAATAGTTTCTGAAATAATCATTTTAAAATTCAGTTCGAAATTTGTTCGTTATATTATACGTAATATTAAATAAAGCGTCAACATAATAAAGTAATGTTTGATGTATTCACAGATTATTAAAAATAGATATAAGTGACATTAT
>BMAW01013471.1:23219-101162 GCA_019974015.1 Nephila pilipes
ATTTACAAACTGGTCAATATTTTAGATTCATTATATCTTTGGAAGCACCACACCCTTTTGGAAGAAACACAAACCAACAATGCAGGTTTAGCACATAAAATAGTGTTTTATGGCTTCTCTTTCGTGCTACAGAAATCATATTTGCATTTAGATCTAAGTAAAGATTTAGTGCCCATCCGTATGATCCCATCCCCTTCATACTTCCTCCTTCCTTCATGTCAGAATCATCGCTATTGTATTGTGAATGATTTATTCCATATAACAATTTCTATTGGTCTTACTGTTTTCTAACAGAATCTCCATCTAATTTCATTGGAAACCCTCTCCTTTATAAGCTTGTCTAAATAGCTATAGTTACCATTTGCTCGTCATTTAGTATTAAGAAGTGCTGCTCGTTTGGCTTACTTTAAAAATGAATAGTGATTCTGAAAATGAATGTTTGATCGAGGAGGAAAGTTGGGATGAAGAATTTTCATCCTCAGAAAGTGAGTCGGATGATGACTGCCTAGATAGTGCTGGAAACTGGTGTCAAATAGATATTAATTCTTCTCAACCTAGTCCTCCAAAATTTCCATTTACTGGAAATCCAGGCATAAAAGTGTGTCTCGGGGATTCTGGAGATCCCTTACAATATTTCAACTTGTTCTTTGATGAAGAAATGTTCTTATTTGTTGTCAGTGAGACAAATAGATATGCTGAATCATTCTTCGAAGATGCCGAACTAACACCTGCTTCTAGAGCTCTGAAATGGAAAAAAACGGACATAGGAGAGATGAAAAGATTTCTCTCTCTGTTGTTATTACAATGCGTCGTTCAAAAACCCGTGGAAAAATGGTTATGGTCAAAAAGACAAATTCTATCAACTCCATTTTTTGAAAAAATAATGAGTGAGAAGCGATATGGACTTTTGATGAAATTCCTGCACTTTGAAAATAATGATACCTTCGATAAAGAATTACATCCTAATCCGAAGCTAAGGAAAATTAGCGAATTTCACGATCTAGTGGTGAAGAAACTCAATTCCGTGTATGTGCCAAAACCGGACATATCCGTCATTGATAGCCTATAAAGGTCGATTAGGATGGAAGCAATACATTCCACAAAAAAGAGCTCGTTTTGGAATAAAATTGTTTCAATTATGCGAGTCTGAAAGTGGTTATATTTGGAACTCGTTCATATATACGGGAAAGGGCACAATCTTCCACGAAGACTATAATAATTATGGGCTTTCAACAAAAAGTGTCATGACTCTTCTTCATGAATTAAAGGGAAAAGGCTATTGTTTGTCAACGGACAATTTTTATACGTCACCTGAACTAGCGGAATTATTGTTTAATAGTAAAACTGATATTTGTGGAACCTTACGATCAAACCGAAAAGGTTTACCTGCATTATTAAAAAATTCCACGGTGAAGAAAGGTGAAATAATAGCCTTTCAAAAAGGTAAAATGTGCGTGATGAAATGGAAAGATAAAAAACCACTCCTTATGCTCAGCACTTGTTGGAGAATGTCTTATCCACCAAGTCAAAAATATAGGGAGAGCAGTTATTTCAATTACGCATTTATTTTAGGACTCCACGTGCCAATCACACATAAACAAATATTTATATTATTTACAACTACACAAGGCTTCCAAGATAGCCCATATTACAATTTAACCCGCTTTTGCGGTCAAGAGAAATAACCCGCCTTACGCGGTCAAGATCCAAGAGCATTCTGGTAATATTATTCATGAACCCGTGCGCTCTCACCCACACGAGACAAAGCGCCCCCTGGCGGGATCCGAGTAATTTATTTCCAACAGCACTTTTCATAACCCTGATATGATGGAAGTGAAAACTAAGAAGGGGGATTCCGTGCAGATGAAACCGAAAGCAGTGGTGTTTTATAATACTTCCATGGGTGGTGTGGATAGATCAGACCAGTGTCTATCCTACTATCCTGTCGCCCGAAATCAACAAAGGAAGTACTATAAAAAGATTTTTCGACATTTGATAAACCAAATTGTATAGAATTCCTTCGTTATTTACAAAAAAAAAATGTCGGGAGTTTAAAACATATTGGTTTCCGAATGAAACTGATTGAACGATTAATCGAAGAAGGAGGCACAGATTCCGGTTCTCGCAGTTGTGTTATTCCTAAAAGTTTTGAAAATGTTACCCGTTTAATAGGCAGGCATTTTCCTTCATATGTGGAAAGTGACCTTTCTAGAAAAAACAAACGAGTACGAAAATGTGTGGTATGCACCCTTAAGAAAAATGATAATGGAAAACGCATTCGAAGAGAAACACGATTTGAATGCAAAAACTGTAATGTTGGACTCTGTGCAGCTCCGTGTTTCGAAAAATATCACACTGTAACAATATTATAAACCGTATATAAACGTGTATAAATATTTTTCTGTATAAAATAAGTGGATTTAAAATGTGTTTGAACAAATATATTTATCTTTTGCTACATTTATCCATTTGTACACTTCCATCTTCAGGAATGTTCTATTGCTTAGAAAATATTTTGTCTTTGTTAAGGTATCCAAAAATCACTGCTTTCGTGAAAATTTTCGAAAGTCTCTTAATTACTTTTTTTTAAGATCACATATTTATAATCTCAAAAATGGTTTACAATTGCTTCTAGGGTAAGTTAATTAATGAATTATTCTAAGTATATAATTCTCTTTAAGAAACATTGAAATCTTATTTGCATTTTCTGAAAAATTGTGATTTAAATTTTTTTAATACGATAAATCTCATTTCTTAAAAATTATTTCATGTATGAAATGAAATTTTACCACAATGTTTAGTAAATTTCAAAGAATGTTGGGAATATCAAACACATCTACTAAGTATATAACTAATTATTTTGGAGCTATTTCTTATATTTCAAAAAGTGATATATTTGTAAAATTATGTTGTGTTCATAAGTTTTGGTATAACTCAGTAAGTTTAAGAGATAACTGAATTTTTCCTGCATCTATATATTTACTATTTTGTATAAACCATTGTAACTAAAAATATTGTGTTTCACAAATATTTCTTTTTTTTTTTTTTTTTTTTAAATAAACAAACTGTTCCAAAGGTAAGCATTAAGGTACTTTAAAGACGCTTTTGTTTAAGCATTTAATAAAAAAATATTAATATTATTTTCTTATGTATCTGATATTTTTAACATTTGTAACAATTAAAATTATTGCTTATATACGATTCTTTGCATTTTTTTGTAAATTGCGTAAACACTTTGATTACAATTATATTTATTTGAGAACAAGTGAACTGTGATTTATTTTATTCATGAAATACAAATTTTGCATTAATTGATTTTTTTTGCTAACATATTTGTTTTAAGATATGCATATTATATTGAAATTTAAACTACCAAAAATTATACCTGATTTGTTATAATCGAATTTTTGATCTAATAAACACATATAGCTGTTTTTAAGTACAATTTGTAAGATGGACTATGATTAGTAGAGGAAAATTATTTTTACATATTGTGAATATTTTGGACTGAACTAAGACATATATTTTAGTCCCTTTACGGTTTGAGAAGCAAATCGTAAGCAATTTTGCGTTGAGGATGATATTGAATATAAAAAGCTCCTCGGCTATTCAAAAGTAGGGTGGTTTACTTTAAAACCAGCACACGTGCAACACAAATAGAGTGCATTTTGAAATTATATGATCCGCTTCGGTCATGTTATTTAAATTTGGGAGAAAAAAAAAATATCACCCTTTCTATAGATCAAAACATACACTCTGCTTTCTCTACAGCCAGACATTATTTTTCTATAAAACTACCCAAGAAATGAAATATGATAACATTTGAGCTACAGTTTATTTTACTGCAATATAGTACGAGATATGATGATTAATTCGTATCATTAATACTAAAGAATAAACTAACAATCTGTATAGTTATAATCCTGGGATTAAGGATACTTTTCTAAAATTTAAAACTGTTTACAAAATTTGTTATGAATTCTTTAAAGAAATGTCTGTCAACTTCACTGAACTAAAGTGTTTTAAGTGTACTATTTTGAAAGACAAAATTAAAAGGGTAGAAGTTTCTCTCGTTGCCAATTTTATAATAACAGATATGTAAGATGAAGTTATCGATGGCAATTTTCTGTTAAAAGATATAATACGAAGATGTATTTAAAGTTTGAAAACACTAAAGGAACGGAAAGGTGAAAATTAAAATGTGGGTCGAAGATGGTTAGAAAATTTTTACATTTTGAGGAATATATACCCCATTAAAATTTAAAATTATTTATTGAATGTGAAGTATATTGCCGGAGCACAAATATGGATGTAGATGGGGTATTTCGCTTAGAGCAGAGGTATTCAACCTTTTGCATTTTGAGGAAGGAACCCTTTGTGCTTACCAACACCTTCAAGGAACCCCTTGATCAAACAGCAGAAAAAATAGGATATCAAAGCTCTTTATCCTAATCAAATTTACAAAATTATCATTGCATATCTATTTTATCATATTAGAAACGTCTTAGTAAGATTAGTGAACGGTAAGCTGGCTAAGGTTCTTTTTTTTGGGGGGGAGGGGGAGTTTCTAAAATATAGCCTATGAATAACAAGCAACAATTTTTTAAATATAACAAATTAATGAAAAGAAATTTTTAATGACATGGCCGTGATTGTTTTTTATTGCAAAGTATTTTTACATCTGGAATAATTTTTGAAATCTGCAACTTAATGCCTTCTTCAGCATCCAATCTGTTTCGGAATTGTGTTTTTGTCGCAGCGTACAAAGAGAATGATTTTTCGCATATATAGGTAGAAACATATGATATTAGATGTTTCACAATTATTTCGGCAATTTCATGATATTCTTTTCTAATGTCAAACATAATATACATAATATCAACTTAACTAAATTTTAATTTCAATTGAGTGTATATCAATTAGATATATTAATCAAACTGATATACACTCAATTATTTCTTTTGTTGGGAGTTTGGAGGTTTTCTTCTTTTATTGAGTTTTAGTTTTTTTTTATTAACGTCGCACTAGAAGCAACACGAGTGCTATTGGGGACGGACCTCGTAATTTTGAACTTCGGTCAAGTGACGAGGACGACACCTGAGCTGGCACCCCTCTCTCCTAACTTCCACACCACACCAACTGCTTTTATTGAGAGTTCAGAGGATTCACAGTCTTGAGAAGGATTTTGGATTCAATATATTTTTTTCGTTTTGAACAGGATTCAAGAAATGTTTTTTGCAGATCTGATAAATGTTTGACCAAACTAATTTTTACATTTTTATCGGGATCAGCGTTACCGTCCACTAAAATATTATGCAAATTACCAAAGCATTTAATATTATCTTTCAAAATAAATTTTGCCCAAAATTTCAATTTTAAAACAGTGGCGCCCAAATTTACTTCATACCTTGAAAACAATGAATAAGTGTGTGATTCTTTATTTGAGCCAAAAAAACGCAGACTAATATGTGACCCAATAAGTCTCGATTAATGTATTTGAAACACGTGAACTTTACGAAATTTAAGATTTTTTTTCCCTTAAATTATTTATTTATATTTATTTTAACAAGCAAACTGCTTTTGAGGATTGAATCTTCTATCAAAATTAAAATTTTAATAAAATTCTGGTGCTTTGATTAAACAAATAATGCTTGATAGCAAATACTGATCATTACTCTTTTTTCAAAACATGCAAACAATCTTATATTTTCTTAGTCTATTATTTAACAATGAATAAAGGGTGCTTTTTCCCGGTTAAAATCGTAATATTAAAATTATATATATATAAAAAAAAAAAGGTTTTAAGAATGACAGAAAAAAAAGAGTTTTTCTACTGTTTGTAGCAAACAAATATTTTCCAACTATTAACCCCCCAATTTTTTTCAAGCTATATTTTTTTATTCTTCATTTGTTGAAACACTTCGATTGAAACTCAATAGATCGAGCGAATACCTTCTAAGTTATTATGTGAATAATCTGAACCCCATTTCTACTTGCTTGCAGCCTGCCTTACAAGATTCCCCCAAGGCAACGAAATCGCTTATCAAAGCATCGGATCTAAGCAATAAAAATGCCAAGGAGGGGATGTCGGAGTGGTTGTAGACGACCACCCGTGTCGCAAAAGGGGGGGGGGATAGAAGCATCTTGCATTTTCGAAGGATTTGTGAATGAAAAGCGAAAACTTTTCGTGACCTTTAGCTGTGTTGAAGTAGATCGCTTTCGGAATAGCTTTACACAAAAAAGTAAAACGCCCGGAGGGTTAAATTAATGAGGATTAGGCGCAGCATGAAGAAATATGGCCCCCTACAGATAGTTTGGGAATGAAAAAGGTCCAATTTATATATATATATATGTAAGAAAAAAAAGCTATAACTTCACAGAAGCCTTCATTCGTGTTTTCAAAAGACAGCTAAGTGATCAGCGGGAGAAAGAAAATGATCTCTCAGTCTCCTATATTCGTGCATTTCTTATTTATCTAAAGAATGTAAGTTTCCGAGGGATATTTAGAAATTGTCCTGATTCAATAAAAACATTTTTTTTTAACAAATTGAGTCATAGCTATTAAAAAATCAATATTATTTACTAAATTTTATTCAGTCATTCTTTTCCAGTAATGTTTCAAGCAAACTGTGTGTAAATAAGATTTTATATCCAAGAGAATTGATACCTTAGCTTAGTAATTTTTTTTTCAATCTGAAATGCATCTATAATGCTCGAAAAAACTGACTTATGAACAATTATGTGAACGATATTCAAGCCATAAATCTTTTAGAGTGATGAATAAAGTTATCATATTTAGACTAAATAAATCTCTTTACGATATATTGTATTGCTAAATTTTGGGGGGGAAATAGTGTTTTTGGTATGAGACAGAATTTTCGATATTAACTGAAAAATTTGCAAAACTGTGATAAAATTTATTTCGAGTAAAGACATCTCCTTGTAACAAACAATTTGAAAGAAAAAAAGTACTGGTCAATGATTTTATGACAAATGTCATGTTATTTACACAAATACGTGTAGAATTAAAGAAATAAAACACATCTTCCCGCAAGAACTCTCTTGAAAGTAATAATGAATAAAACTATTTTTAGGATACTGTGATAGCAGGATATAAATGCATTACTTTTTGACGTTGAATTCCTATGGCAGAAAAAAGACCGTTAATGCTTTTTGCTAAATATTCATTTATGATAAACAAATCTCACAAGCTGTAATTCGTTTGTTTGAAAAAAAGTTTTAAGTTTAATTTTCAAAAACATGATCAGAACACATTTAGTAAATGTCTATGAAAGTTTTATTTTGAATAATTCTGTGCAGATATATATTCTACTTCAAATTTGTACCAAGTATAAATTTCATAATATTCGTTCGAAAACATTATCCATGTTTTAATTTTTCACAAATTAGGTTATTTTTATTAAATAAAAAAAAAAAAAAAACGTTACCTTTAATTTAAATATGAAAAATATTTTTTCGAACTTAAATAATACGAGTAAATAGTATAAATTTCCTTTCTAACATATAATGTTAAGTGCTTATCTTAATACAAGACGATATCCTAACAACATTAGATCTTAATATGTTTTCATCCACCTACCCAAATTGATTTTTCAAATATTTCCTTGCATTTTCACTAAAATCTACGAATATATAGAAACTTTTTCGGTCAAAAGTCGTAAATAAACATTTCACTTTTATAATTACAAACAATTTCCCAAAAATTTGGTATACTAGAAATTATATACAACCAACCAAATTCGGTAAACATGAATGATTAATTTTAATAAATATTCTTTATTGTACAAAAATAAAACTAAAGAATGTTTTCTGTAATAGATGGTGGAACATATCAATACTCGTATATTTACTCGTAAGTCTGCCGTGGTAGTCGAGTGGTCAGTCTTGAATTCATGTCAGTCTTTATTTTAAGACGCTTCGTTAGTTCGAGTCCTGATTCCACTAAAGATAATTCGTGTGGTAGTGCCATGTGAATGACTAATTGTTGAGGTTTATAACAGGTCAATTGAAAAGTCCCCGGCCTACCATAGTAAACACATTTTTTTGGCAAAATTAGTTTTTTTTATTCAACATAATACCCTTCAAGGGTGATACACTGATTATAGCGATCCTCCAACTTTTCGATACCATTTTTGTAGTACGATTTCTCCTTTGCTTCAAAATAGGCCTCAGTTTCGGTGATCACCTCTTCATTCGACGAAAATTTCTTCCCAGCGAGTATTCTTTTGAGATCTGAGAACAGGAAATAGTCGCTGGGGACCAGATCTGGAGAATACGGTGGATGAGGAAGCAATTCGAAGCCCAATTCCTGGATTTTTGCCATCGTTTTCACTCACTTGTGACACGGTGCATTGTCTTGGTGAAGCACTTTCTTTTTCTTCAAAGGCGGCCGTTTTTCGGCGATTTCGTCCTTCAAACGGTCCAATAATGCTATGAAATAGTCGCTGTTGATGGTCCTTCCTTTTTCAAGGTAGTCAATGAAAATTATTCCATGCGCATCCCAAAATACAGACGCCATAACCTTGCCAGCCGACTGTAGCGTTTTCCCACGCTTTGGAGCGGGTTCATCGTATGCAGTCCACTCGGATGACTGTCGATTGGACTTCGGAGTGAAATGATGGAGCCATGTTTCATCCATTGTCACATATCGACGCAAAAACTCGGGTTTTTTACGCTTGATCATCTTCAAACACTGCTCCGAATCATCAACTCGTCGTTGTTTTTGGTCAAAAGTGAGCTCGCGCGGCACCCACTTTGCACAGAGCTTTCCCATACCGAAATATTCGTGAATGATATGATGTACACTTTCAGTTGATATCTTTAGAGTGTCTGCTATTTCATTCAATTTCAATTTACGGTCATTCAAAATCATTTTGTGGATTTTTTTAATGTTTTCGTCGGTAACAACCTCTTTTGGGCGTTCACCGTCTTCGGTGCTCATTTCACCACGTCTAAACTTAGCATTCCAATCCTTGATAGTTATTTTCCTGGGGCAGTGTCCGGAAACTCGGCATCAAGCCAAGTTTTTGCTTCAACTGTATTTTTTCCCTTCAAAAAGCAATATTTTATCAACAGGCAAAATTCCTTTTAATCCATTTCTTTCACAATAACAAAAGTTGCTTCACTCAAAATGCTATAATTCACAAACTAATGATCCGACAGCTGTCAAATTTATACACGCATCTTTTGAGGGTTAGAGCGAACTAAAAACATATGGATTTAATTCTAGTAGCGCCATCTATGTGTCAGGCCGGGGACTTTTCAATTGACCTGTTAGAGCAAGAAACAAATATGGATACGCTGTTTCAAGCATTCTTTGACGGTTGATACGTAATGAATCTGTCGATGCTCAATGTCCTCTAACTGGGATGGTGTTGAAATTTGGAGAAAGCATACTGACATAGATATCATCCTGGTCACATGACCAAGACTCATTGTTACGAGTTCAATAGTCGATAGCATTCGTGTTGCTTCTAAGTATATGACGTTAATAAACGATCAACCAAAACTTATTTACTTAGAAGTGGAAAAGGATACTTTCTGAATATGTTGACATATGCTTGATTCGGAATCTCTGCATATTGTTCTAAATATGTAGAAAATGCGAATAAGGTTCACGTTAATACAGGCCTAAACTGTTACTTCTATATTGTAGGTTTATTATATATATATATATATATACCTTATACTTATTTAAATTTTGAATAGTAATTACTGAAAATACAGACTGAATATTCTTATTAAGAATACAATTGAACTAAGGGTTTCGTTATACCAGGAACGGAGTTCCTTAATTTCGAGTATTTTATGTTCTCATGGCACAACAATTTAAAATAATGAACAACTTTTTAGTATATCAATTAGATTTCTTATTAAGTCTGAGCTTTTTCTAAATCCATTTAAAGATAAAACTAACAGTAACTTCCCTTTCAATACATAAAATTGCCTTTTTTTTTTTTTTACTGGGCACAGTCCAAAATTCTGCATTAATTATTCTACACTTATGTCTATAAATTAAGGAAAATGTCAGGATCAGCAAATAAGGGTTCAAAAACAAAACAAACGTGACTTATTCATAAAACCTATTTTTAAACAAAAAATAAAGAACAAAAAAAAAAAAGATGGTGCACGTATATCATTCATAAAAATTACAATTTTTGCTCCCTGGAACAATTACAAAAAATATCTCCCTTACAAAAACTTACTATTACATGGTTGGTATGATGGCTTATACCTTGTATGTGTCTGAAACGATTAACAGTCCGTACAACGCCTAGGCATGCTGAGTATTAAATTATAGAGTTGATCTTGGGAAAGATAACTCCATTCAGCAAGCAATGCTCTCCAAAGTTACGGTAGACATGTAGGAGGTAGTTGATGGGCTGCAATTGGTCGGCCAAACATGTCCCACACACGCTCTCTCGACTTGAATTCAAGTAGGGTGAGAATGCTGGCCATTCCACACGGATGAAATCCTCAGAGTGAAGGCATTTGTTTACAATGTTTGCTCTGCGAATATGGGTGTTTTCATCCATAAACACAAATTCTGGGCCCATGGCACCCCTAAACAACATGTTGTTCCAGAATGATGTCCCAATATATTTGACCTGTCATGGTTCCAATTTGAACATGTAGACCTGTTCTGGAGCCCAGTATAATTCCCCCCCAAACGAGCAATCTTGCAATACCGTTCACTTACTGTGTCTTCATATGAAAGTTCGACTTGAATCAGACTGCAAACTATTCCTGGATGCGTCGGAAAACATCACATAAGCCCACTGTGACGATGCATGTTCTCTACTCTAGGCTTTCGGCGGGCAGTGGTTTTCCGACCCCGAGGAGGGGGAGATAGTTAAAGACCCTGATGCGGCAGCGTTGTTTCGAACCCTGGACGAGTTGGTCCGAAGTTGACGGTCCTACCAATCGGCAGAAAAGATATCTCTTCTGGCTGGTTGAGTAAGGCCTTTTAACTTCTAACGTTGTTGTAGAAGAGAGTCGCTGCAGGCTAACCGCTGGCGACAGTGAATTGCCGTGAGCGGAACACATCGGACAGGCCTACGAGCATATATACCAATATGTCAAAAATGTTTGTAATCGGTTTGTCTTAAAACTGTCGTACCCGTGACTAAAGGTAGCTAATGAGAATGGTCTGATTCCGTGCTCCGTTTGCTTCTTTGCAAAAAAACGAAAGGAACACGGAATCAGCTTCTTTTGCCGTATACCGATCGTCCTTCGGCGTTGTAACTCGGAGGCGACCTGTACCGTAACGTCTGCTGACACTTCCATCATTTTAGATACGTTGCCAAAGCCTAGAGATGATACTTTGGGCTATTCCAAGTTTTTCGCATTCTTACATCTGAGTACGCCCACATTTCAGGCGGCCGATAATTCTACCACATAAAAAAATCATCCACATGCGTCATCTATGTTGCAAATATTCGGTTGAGGCTCTGAGCAGCTTACAGAGAACGCTTGAGAACAATTTTACTTCTTTGCTGCCATTCCTTATATACAACTCTCTTACACACTCGTCATTGTGACGTACTATTGGCATCATCTGATGGCTTTCGGTAATTTGCATATTAGTCTTAAAGATGTGTGTGATAATTATACAGGTGAAATTTTTCCTTTACAGTTTGACTTCCGTATGATTCTGAATTATCCTTAATTTATGGACATCAGTGTATATTAAATGATTTATTTTTCATTTTCTTTCATTCCTATTACATTATGAATTTCGATACTTTCAAAAAGAATATTTTATTACAAATTTGATCATGGTGAATTGTGTAAGTCACAAAAAAATCACATGTATGATGAAAAACTAAACTATATTTGTAATTAAATGACACGAGTATGAGTGTGTGTGTGTCTGTCTTTCGTCGGAGTGATAAAATACCCTTGTCATTGAAATTAAAGTCGTGGAGCCATCAAAATTTTGCTTCTCACATAAAGTTCATTGTATTAGAAATAAACGTTCCATGGTAGTGTACAGTAATGACTGAGCAGAAAATAAGAAGTTTTTTTTACACATATTTTTTTCAGATAGAAGAAATGTTTAATTAATTAATATTTTAAAAGGTAGAACCTTTTTCCTGAGAACTTACTCTAATATTCTCACACTGATGTTAAAATGCTTTTTCATATTTAACACATTCCCAGTTTTAAAATAGGCGTGGAACTAACAATATCATATTACGTTATAGCATACATAAATCATGTTTACGTTGTTGTTGTTTTAACTTTTCGATTTACATAAAAGCGCCCTCTCACAATGATAATTTGTAAATCATGGTGATTTCTACCATCATTATCTACGGACGTGATAAATATTTTATTGCTATAAACGTACTATCCTGTCCGTGAATGGGTTAAAATATTTATGTGTATTCCAATCGTATATAATGTTTATATTGTTAAATAGTATTATTTAAATATTCTTTATTTCTCTTGTCAATTTTAAGTGTCTTTGTTTCTCAATTACGGAATTATAGAGTAATTTCTTTCAGAGTTTTCGAAACTTCTAAGTGATTACTACGTTTCATATAAATTACAAGCTGTTTAGCCTCTAGATTAATTACATCATAGTATTCTGATCTCAGTTGTTACATATTCACTATAAACATATATATATATATATATATATATATATATATATATATATATATATACCGGGAGGTTATAATTAAAGTTACACTATTCAGAGGCCTGTAGACCCTGTTCTGCTTATCGGATTTTGATGAAATTTGGAATATATGCTACATAGAGACCATGGGGAAAAGGTTTCTGCAATATAAAAATAGTTCAAATTTTGACCACTAGGAGGAAATGTGATGCCCAAAGAAGGACAAAAAATATGTTAGAATCGTAAAATTTATTCAATTACGGAATATGCTCAATATGTGCTGCATTGACATCAATAAAGTGTTTGAAAGAGCATTATAGAGTATTCAATAGTTGCGCGAAGCAACTCACGAAGTATTTAAGCCACATGGCGTATAATGCTTGCTTTCAAATCAGGTAGTCCTAATTCCTCCTCTATAAACATGGTCTTTTAGAAATCCCCACAACCAGAAATCACATAGATTTAAGTTAGATGAACGAGAAGGCCATGTATCCGGAAAATGTCTGGATATTACACGATTATCGCCAAAGTTAGCACTAAGCAGTGCTTTGACTTGGCGCCCAATGTGAAGAGTTGCTCCATCTTGCATAAAGATAGTGGTTTGAAAACATTGTCGATCCTGTAAAGCAGGAATGACCTGCTGTTCAAGGAGTTCATTGTCTAGTGCACTCGTGACAGATCATCTTATAAGACCTTGTGGAGAGAGTTTCAAAGAAAAAAGGTCCAAGGATAAACTCAGCAGTAAATCCACACCAAGCAGTAACGTAAAGGGAATGCAGTGATTGTTGATGCAGGACATTAGGAGGTGAAGTACCCCATATGCGACAATTTTGACTATTCACAGCTCCATCTAAATAAAAGTGTGCCTCATCTGACCATAGTATTTTCCAAGGCCACGCGTCAACTTCCATATTCGCCAAGCAAATTCAATGCGTGTTTTGTGATCTTGAGGTTTCAGCGTTTGCATCACGTGGATCTTCTACGGATACCATTTTAAAATGGACTGCAGAATTTTTCATACTGTCGACCACGGAATCTCCAACTCGCGTGACATTGATCGACCACTTGCTGAAGAACAGATGGAATTGGAAACTCTTTCAACTACAGCAGTAGCGACTTCTTCGACAGTTTCAGTCCCAACCGGTTTCCGTCCTCTTCCAGGCAACACACCCAAATCTTCAGTCTCTTCAAATTTCATGATCATCTTTCTCGAACCAATCCTCGATATGGGGCCTTTTCGCAGATCCTTTAAACGACAATATTCACGCAGAGCAGCTAAGTGGTTGCTGCTGTTCCGATAAAAGAGTTTTACTAGTAAAGCTCGATCATTTTTTTTGTAAGGACATGTTTAACGATGACAAACGCACGCTGAATGATTCTCTGACTATAACTACAAGTTTATATAGAGGTTTTACGGAATTGCATAAGGAATATTCGATAAAAGCCACCTGGTGGTCAACATTTGTACTAATGTTTTTTTTTATTATTATTGAAGGAGTCTTTTCCCCATGGTCCATATAGCATATATTCCAAGTTTCATCAAAATCTGTTAAGCAGAACAGGTTCTACAGGCCTCTGAATAGTGTAACTTTAATTATAACCACCCGGTATGGTGAAATAAAGAAAAAATTGATTATAAAATCTGGGTATTCTCCGTTACCCCAGAATACAAAGTAAACAAGTCATGAAGCAGACCAAGTCACTCACACATGTGTGAGCACAAACAGACGTCTTCTGATTACTCTGTCAAAATTAGAATAAAAAAATGGATGGGGGGGATTCGTGCTAGAACAAAAAATTCATGTAAAAAATATATTGGTGAACCGTATTATTTCATAATCATGTAAAAAAAGACCGTATAAAAAAAGAGTTGGGTTTATTATTATTTCCTGTCATTCTTCTCTCTTCTTTCTTTTAATTAAAAAGCTCTATCATAAGTTGCAATAAGAAATAAATGAGTAACTGTGATAACAACCGGAAATTACTGACAGAAGGTGGGAGTTTTCAATAAAGAAACAACACGGTTGATAATAAAGAAAGATCAGTAACATTCGAATACTTATTTCTTCTTCTTTTTTTTTTAAAGGAGCAATCATAGAAACAAACAAAGTTAGGACAAATATTATTTAAACATATTGGCAAAATAATTCCTTAAACTTTTAGAATATCAAATTAAGTTGTTTAGAGTTCGGTTAACTTATATATTTGTTTCTTTCTTGCTTCGCTTTTTTGAATATAGAAGCATACGTATATCTAAAATACGTGAAAGGAATAAATAAATAAATAACAGAGCAGGAACTAAAAAAACGCTGAACAATTTGGATTTACGTAACCAAAGTTTTTATCAGACTGAATTAAATTGATCAATCAGACTGAATCAATAGAAAATTCAATATTTCAATGAGAATCAGTTATAGGGACCCAAAAAGTTATTTGTAAGTTGATTGATGCTTCAGAATGTATAATAGCTTGATTTTATTGCATTTTTAGATTTTTCTGAAGCACATGGTCTATCAGAACTGCAAGAAATAGAAACGCATAACGAAGATTCTAAAAAAAAAGGGACCAATTAAATTATATATCTTCTTCGGATAGAGAAAATTTTGGGGACAACCTTACAGAATGCGAAAGAAAAATAATTTTCAAAGTGGGCCCATTTCAGTCTCAATACCATTTCCAAAAGATCCCGAACCCAAGCCGATATTTTTCAAATTTTCATTACTAACATTTAAGCAACAATTTCCAGTATCGGGATAAAAAATTCCCGACACAGGGAGTTTGCAGCTTTTACCTTTCTCCGCAACTGTTGACTTGTCGTCGACGATGTGATGGAAGAGACATACCTGATCCAAGATTCCCTCTGACAATGACGCCTTACTATGCGAGCATGCGTCCTTGCCCTTTTAAACGCTATGATGTTCTCGGTTGTGGGATATCGTCTGAAAATACCGCACAATTTCTTTTGTTCCCTGTAAGATGTTTGAGAATCTTTATTCCAACATGGTTTACTCATCTACCGCTTTGAATTTGTACTCTTCAGAATCGCTGCATCAGCAGCGTCCACGATACAGGCAGTGACATTCTGGACAGTCATTAACATCTTGATCTTGAACCATTGTACCGGTAATAAGTGCTAACCGTGTGAATGCATCCTAATCTGCCCTGTTGAAGCGGTAAGTGGGATGACGTTACCGAGTCCCATTACCATGAACCTGGGCGTTTAGGAGAGAGAAATGATCACTGTTATGAAAATCCTTTACAACTTTTAAATTCAGCGACGGTAGCAGTATCAGCGAGCAAATGGCTAGATCAAGGGGATGAAATGTCCTAGTGGGAGCATGGAAATACGTTTTCTCGTCGGTGTTCAGCAGACAGAGACTGTGATCAATTGCTCGATCTGCCGACCACGAGAATTAGTACCATCAGACCCCCATTGAGGACTGTGTCCATTAAAGTCCCCTAGAAGAAGGAAGGGAGCCGGTAATATTGATTGATCAAGTGGTTCAAATCCCTCTGTGACACAACATTGTTAGATGCATACATCTCCCGAAGAAGACGTTTCGGTATCAACATCCCGTCGTACACAATGATATCCACGCACTTGAGTTATCATATTACTCTTCAGAAAAGTCTCTTGAAGAGCAATGCAGACAAGTTTGTACGTAGATATTGTGGATTTGAGATCCTCTAATCTGGGTAGTAAACCGCGGCAGTTCCAGGAAACAAAGGCCATTAAATCTTCGCACTTGAATTTGAGGGTCCTGGTTCCAGGACTCACACAGTATCATAGTTCTTCTAGTGACGGATGGAGATGCACCATATCACCTTCAGAACAGTCAAAAAAAAATTTTTTTTTGTGAGGAACGCTGTCCATCGCAGCAGATTTTAGTTTGTGTCTCTGCAAAGCCTTCGACCTGGTCTGATGGACCTTAGCAGAAGAAGGGTTCTTTGACATATTTATTACCTTTTTTTCTTAGAATTCGATGTCGATGATGTAGTCTGTGTGGTGGGAAGAGGTTCTGGAAATTGAGTGGATTTGGAAACAGTGATTATTTGTGTGGCGTTAGCGTAACTTTTCCCCTGTACAACGAGCCTCAGGGTATGGGACATTTTGCAGCATCTTGACGGTAGTAATCTCTTTCCTCTGCCCATTTAGGGCAAGGGAGAGAATATGAAGGGTGATTACCCTGACAATTGACGCACTTTTCTGCAGCGTTACAGGAAGCACTTTCGCGCCCTGTTGCTGTACAGCTAGCGCATGTCAACTGTCCCCTACATGCATTCTTGGAATATCCAAAATGCTAGCAATTGAAAGACTGTGGAGGTTTCGGAATGTATGGTCGAACGGAGAGTCTGAGATATGCGGCCTGAACAGTCTGTGGCAGGGTAGGAGTCGAAAAGGTCAAGATAGGTGCTTAGTATTAAGCATCTAACCTAATCAATATCCCTTGAACAAAACAAACCTACTGGTCCTGCATATTCTCTAAAACCTCCTGTTCCGACACATTCGCCAAGTCCAGTGAAGATACGACGCCACGAGAGTAATTTAAATTGCCATGCGGTGAAGTAGTAACAGGATAAAGTCCAAAGGATTTCATCCTCAAAGCAAGTTCAGCTTGTGTTGCGTCATGATCAAACTCCATGAGAGGTAAGTTTCTCTGTTGGAGATTGGCAACAGATGGAAGAGAGGGAAAAGCTGTAACGGTTTTTTTTGGAAAAGATGATGGCGAAAAAGAGTGTTTAATGTCTGTGCTGTGCTGTTTTGATTTAAATATATGTTTTTGATTTTTCCTACAATGTTGTCATCTATAAACAAAACTGCCTACATTCATTTTCACAGTAAATCCTTATAGGAACTACATTTCTGGCGCCCCCGGGTGGGCTGGTTTTGTTTTGGAGTTTGATAACGGTACGAAAATTGAATTTCCATTTTGAAGTTATTGATATAATTTGACATTGAACATTGACATTTATCATTGAATGTATGAACTAAGATAGTAAATATGAAAATTATTAAACGAAATAAAACAGCACAGCGTACTTCATTTACGAAATCATACACTAAGTTAGAGAGTGTGTTGATTAATAAAAATCCTGACGCAGAAGAAATTGAAACGTGTTTACATTTGTTTAAGGAAAAAACGGACTCATTAGAGTTGACACATAATAATTATTTAGATGCTTTAACAGATGAAACAGAATTCGAAACTGAATTTAATATTGTCGAAGAATATAGAGAAAAGGCTTTGAGAATCGAACTAAAGTCTAAACGAGTATTTGAGAATATTAGAAGCAAACAAAACTATAAAGAAAGTAGCAATTCTAACAATAATTCTCATTTCTCATGCGCGAAAATCCGTATAAAACGATTTCCCCGCGACTTCCTGAAGATGAACTGTATAAATTTGGCGGTGAATTACGAGATTGGTTAACCTTCTGGAATCAGTTTAAAAACATACACGAAAATAAAAATTTAACTGATTGTGATAAATTTCATTACTTAATTCAGTCGACAAAAATTAATTCAGAAGCTAGAGAGCTTGTTGAATCTTTTCCTATTTCGAATGAAAACTACCCTTTGGCGATAGAAAGCTTAACTGAAAGATATGGACGAAAAGAACTATTAATTGATTTTTATGTACGAGAATTGTTAAAACTTGTTTTAAATAACGCTACTAAAAAGAAACAAGATTCTTCAAGCAGTTTGTATAATAAACTTTCTACTCAACTTCGAGCTCTAAGTAGTTTAGGTGTAACTACAGTAGTAAGCCCCCGTCTACACGGGACGGAAGTGACGTCATGCTCCCCCCACCCACCCCTTGCCGCGTTCGGCTGGATATACTGATAAGATTATCATGTGTACCTACTGTATCGATAAGGGCTCCCACCCCCGTTATCTTTGGGATTGTTATTTACGGAGCGATAAGCTCGTTGTATTGGTAGACAAGTGCTATTCTAGATAAATGAATATAATTGGAATAAATTAATTAAAAGTATTTTTTTTACTCGATAAATGAAGATTATTTTTACTGAGAATAAATTAAAAGATTTTTCACTCGAGTTAGAAGGAATGTATTTTGAATAAATGATTCTCTTTTACGCGCGAAGTTGTTGGATATCATTATTTTATATACTTTTTATAGTTTGAATATATATATCTTAATCTGAATTAATTGGAAGATATTTTTTGATTTCTTCACATAAGTTTGATGAATTGGATATTATTATTTTACCGACTTTTTCTTTCGTTTGAATAAACTGAATGAATTTTTTTTTCTTTTTAAATTGTGTTTTACGATCATATTTATTTTGCATGTATATAAGAACTTGAATGTAAAATTATTTATACTTGATTAAATATTAACTAGATGAAGTTTAAAAACTTTTATACGTGCGTACATTGTATCCTAACGAAATGATTATTATTTTTACAAGAAAGAAAACGCTTTTTAAAACACCGTTTTTGAATTTTATCTTCTTGCTCAAACATTATTAATAAACATTCTACGAAAATTCTAACGGATATACTATAAGAAACTAACTTTTATATAAATAGGAACTGAATTTAATTTTTTTTTATCCAATGAATAGAATTCTTTGAACACTAACACAATCTTATTTAATGTAAGATATTCAATGTTTAAATGATTTTACTACAATTTTTTACTGTAATAATTATTTAATGATTACTTCTTGAATTATTTTTCTCTGACACACACACACATATTTAGCTTTTTCGAAAACTCATTTCTTTAAAGTTTAACAATATTGTCTAATATTCAACAAGTTAATTTTTTATTTCATGTATGCATTCTTTTTCTAACAACGTTTAGTTAAATGAGTTAACTGAATAAAATTTAGATCGAATTGTTAAGTATAAAAAACCTTAACGTATGAAATAATTACAAGTAAATTTATTGAGAATATACGGTTGATATTTGAAAACATTTTAATTTAGAGTTTCTACGTTTCTTATCTCATTTTCTTGATTGTATTTGCTTCAAAATTCTAGGAAACATCTGCGTACCGATAAATGCGGGGCCGATAGCCTTTGCCCCCTTATCTAGTGTATATTGTCAAAGAAAGATTTCATTTCTGAGGTTTATGTTGATTTTTTTTTTAATGGGGGATTTACTGGGGTGAAATATCTTATCACTGTATACAACGAAAGTTTACTGATTTATGGAATCGGGATTTCCAAGGGTTTTGTTGGTTTAACTGTGAGAATGTTTTACTGTAATAATTATTTAATGATTACTTCTTGAATTATTTTTCTGTGACACACACACACATATATATATTTAGCTTTTTCGAAAACTCACTTCTTTAAAGTCTAACAATATTGTTTAATATTCAACAATTTTTTTTTTTTTATTGTAACAGCTCAAGTTAATTTTTTTCATGTATGCATTCTTTTTCTAACAACGTTTAGTTGAATGAATTAATAAATTCCTACTAAATTTAGATTGATTTATTTAGTGTAAAAACCCTAATTTATGAAATAATTACATTGAGCTACAGTAAGGTTATTGAAAATATACTGTTAATATTTGAAAAAACGTTAAGTTAGAATTTTTATAAACAATTCTTTTCTAAACGAATTTTACATGGATAGGTAAAATAAATATAAAACTTTTTCTTTTTGTAACCAATGAGATTTGATTATATTATATTAAACTAACAATAAATATGTTGTACTAATCTTATTCGAAACATTACTTTATAAATTTTCTGATGAACAAAAAATTGATTTAAACTTTGAAAAATAACGATAAATATTAGCTATTTTTCACACAAAATGTATGGTACCGAAATTATTATTATTTTTACAACTAAAAAAAAGAAACTGCTTTTAACACAACGTTTTTGGAATTCACTGTGAACTTTTACCTTCTTATGTAAGTATTATTACTTTATATTTTGTCATTTTAGAAAACTTTGTAAGGAATGCACTATTCTACCCGAGATGTTCTTTTTTTAAACTTTGCCATACAATTTCTGAATATCTGAATATTTTGTTATTTAGATGTATTATATTATTTTTACTATATTCTTCTTATTTTTTTTAGGGAAAAAAACATTTACAAGTTTCCACACTTGTATTATTCATTCTATAAGACTTAAAATGAGTGTTAATGATGAGCAAGTTAATACATTTTCTGAATCGAAAATAAATTTAATAATCGAACTCAGACTATATAATTTAAGGTTATCATTTTTTTTTTTTTTTGCACTTATTAAAAATTTTAACATCCTTTTGAAAAATTTATATGAAAATTACTAGTTCATGCTGTCTATTACGTATATGACGATGTGAATTCTTTCTTTTTGCAATTTTTCTTGGCACTTGAACTAACTATCCAAAAAAAATGGATTTAATATGAAAACATCAAACTCTAGTATTTTTGTCAAATAATAAATATTTTTTCTTATAATGTTAATACAGCTAACCATCAAGTTAGATTTGTTTTCTAGCAATAATTTTTCTGTGAACCCTGGACGAAGTAACCCTATGAATCCCTGCTTATTCAAGTTATCGCTTTGTACAATACATATTTGTACAGAGAATTCTTAAGTCTGGCCCGACGTATTGTAATCTTACTGGAATGTTATCTACATATGAACGAGCGAGTTTTGTTTATATTCAAGATAAATTAAAAGTTTTTGCACAACTTAAAATAAATATAGTAAATACAATCTGAATAAATTGAAACAAAAATTTAATACTGGGTTCTTTTTCTTATACGTAAAGTAGCGGGATCGGATATTACTTAGTTTAATTAAATGCATTAATTGAATTAATATATTCTGAGTAAATTAGTTTTTGTTTAATTTAGATCATCTTAAAATGTAGAATAATTGCATTTATAAACAATTAGTTTATAGAAAAATTACTTATAATATTGATGATTTTGAATATCTATTTAGAGTTTCTAAGCAAATTTTGCATGAATAGGAAAATAATTTTAAGTCATATTGTTATTCATTGAATTTGACTACATTCTTTGAAACTAACAAGCTTATACTCAACATTTTTGCTAACATTTACATCTATATTGTTAGTGATGTATAGAAAAATTGATTCTAACTTTGAACAATGATAATAAATATTAGCTTCTTTTTTTTTTTTTTTTTTTTGCGTAAAATGTATGGTAACAGAATGATTATTTTTGCAACTGCCTTTAACTCAAAACTTTCGAAAGTTGGTGCTAACTTCACCTGAACATTATTAAAAGCACTGTAATAATTATACTATTTTTCTATAAGATTTTTTTTTGTTGCACTTTATATTACATTTTCTTTATATTTTGCAGTTTAGATATATTACATAGATTTTATATAGATACTTTTTTGCTATTATTATTTTTATTCATTTACTTAATTATATTTAGTTTTATTCAATGAATAATTTAGTAATGTGAGAAATATTGAATTGTAACTTACTACCGTGACGACACATGCTATCTTATCTTTGGATTCTGAAGACATATTGAGTTAAAATTTCTTAATTATGGGTAAACGTTGAAGGAGATATGAGAACACGTGAGGAACTTTGATTTGTTTTCTAGGAATGCTGTTCAGTATTCTTAAAAAGAATGATATTAATAGGGCAGAAAACATCCGATTTCTATTCTTATGCATTTAATACTATTATATAAGCAAGCAGAAAATTTTGAAGTATACATTAGAATTCAAATAAATAACTTACAATGTAATATTTTAACTATGTGTAACAAAATATGATGATTAATTTTTCGTTGAATAATACTAATTACATTTTTTTGTAACATTTATTTATTACGATTTAATTAGAGAAAAATCGTTATTTAACCAAAACACATAATTTTTAAAAGACAACAATTCATATTTCTACGATCTCTTTTGATAAAATTAACATATTCTTAAAAAAAAAATCTCTCTAACAGTGCTATCAAACTAGTAATAAGTAATGCACTTTCGGCTTGTAGGTAAAAATGGTTTCTGCTCTATTCGAAGTACACTATTGTATGGCTATAAAATTATAGATGGTTTTTCTTTTAAGTTGTTAAGTAAATATAATTTATTCTTGAATTTGTTGGAAATATATTTTTGAAAACTTTTTTTTGATATTTATCGCTTTTTTTTTAAAAGTTATATTTAAAATATTTTTATTTTTCTAACATGAAACATGTTATGTTTAAAATTTTCTATAATATTATAAATATTGTTATATGAAAAGTTTATTTAACTATAAAAAAAGGAGTTAATTTTAATTTCTTACATTATAGTATTAAAACTGTTGAGTTTAATATATATTTTATTTTTTAAAATAAAAATTTTAAAAAAAAGTTATCCTTAATTTTTTTTCCATAATTAAGAAAAAAATATTATGTTTTAAAAATTTTATTTTCTAACATTAAAATAATTTTTTGTTTCTTAAAAATTTATTTTCTATCATAAAAATTATTTAACATTTTATTTTAAAAGTTATGTTTTAAACATTTTTTTCTAACTTTAAGGGGGAAAAGTTATTTTTCTATCATTAAAATTGTTTAATATTTTATTTTCCAACATTGGAAAAGTTATACTTAATCATAAGAGAAAAAAGTTATTTTAAAATTTTATTTTCTAATATTAAAAATGCTACTTTTTTTTTTAATGAAAAAGAATTAATATGATTTACTGATGTTTTTAAAGAGACAAATTTTGAAATATTATATTAAAACTCTAAGTTATACTGCATATAAATTAGATGTAACGTTGAATAATAAAACATACACAAATATTAAGTAAAACAAGCGTATTTATTTAAAGACTTTGATCAGAAGCAATATACATTTGCTTTGCTTTTTTAATCATAACAGACATATTTAGTTTTTCTAAGAAAGATTTGTTTACATAATTTGACAATTGAGCATTTTTCTGTAAAAAATCTGCAGCCAATTGTTCGAAGTTCAATGAAAAAAGAGCAAGTTCACCATACATCTGTAAACGACTGTCATGATTCATCGTAATGCAATCATGTCCAAGTTGATTAGCATATTCCTGGACACATCCGTAATATTCGAACACATCGACGATAGAATTTCCCAGATAGTCACACAAAAGTTCAATCAATGAAGTTATTAACACCGATTCAACTTCTGAAAAGTCTGTATTCACCACTGCACTCGGTGCAATTTTCGAAGCTTCGTTCAACAACACATTTCGAAACATACAATCAAATACAATCGACATGGCACTTTCTGTGATTTTCTTATGGATTCGTACTAATTCATGCCAGTTACTTTCGTTCAGAACACAAGTCTCTGGGATAAACTTCTTAGAATAGTCCTTTTGGTAAAAATAACGCTGGCATGTAATATGCGGAACGTTTTGGATGAGAACAGCTGAAATCACCAACGCGTCTTTCACTATGAGAGTCTGTTCAGGAGAAGAGGGTACATCGATTTGCTCGATGCGTTTAGCAAGTGCTTGCCAGAGCACAGGTGACATACACATGCCTCTTTTAGTTGGAAAAAGGCGATTATTCTCATCTCTTCTATACGGACGCAAATGAATTTGTACCACATTAGCAAAGTACGTCACTGCAGCATAGATGTCTTGACCCAGATAGAAATGATGTAGAGGAACAGCATCGTCAGAGAAAGACGAATCTTCTTTGGTATCATAATTAAAAAACACTCGTTTACTTGACACAATCATGGAACTAGACATTCGTTTCATTTCTGTAGTTCTGGACAAATATAAGTCCATTCAAGACAAGAATAAAATTTAAGACTACAGTCTGTGTGTGTGTGTGTGAGAGAGAGAGAGAGAGAGAATTAGAAATGACTTTGAGCCAAATGTACTCCAAGTCCTTTGCTAGAACTTTACACTACTGCTGAACTGTGATAGGTTTGTTTAGGTGATACCACCAAACTTACAAAAGCTGATTGGTGGAATTAGATAATGTATTCTTACGCCCGCAGAATGTTAAATTGGGTGTAATTTGGTCATGTTATCAACATTCGTGTGATAACATGTTTATAACATGTTAATGCATTCCTTTTCCATATCACTTCTAAATAATTCTGTTGTGACTGCCAAGTTCAAACACGTATTCTTTCTAAGTATTTCTGAAATTACAATGAAAAAAAATTAAATTCTTTGTTTTCAATAGTGTAGCATTATATTTTACAGTCAGTATCAACTTTTCAGCATTAAGAGCTCTTACGATTCAACTTTCTTTTAAATATTTCTACATAGTCATCGATTATACGATCATAAGTTAAATTAGGAAGTAGATGGTCTTCGTTTTCCTATTCAGATAACATATATAATATTTAATAATTTTCTAAGTTTAAAATTTATATATATAATATTTAATAATTTTCTAAGTTTAAAATTTATCTAAAATACTTCCCTATGAACGTGAATGCAAGCACTTGGCAAAGAGCCAAAAAACGCTCCCAGCTGCTGCTGAATTATTCATTCAAGAATCAAAGGGTACATGCGCGTTTTGTTTCAAGGTTCATGCAAATCGCTTTTGTAAAAGAGCTTTTTTCATCCCACTAGAGGCAAAGATCGCAATAATAATAATAATAAAAAAAAAGGAATGTGCCGTGTCTGCTTGGCTAAGGGTCATCTTGCTTCTAGATGTCGATCTCAAATAACGTGTGAATTGTGTTCTAAAAGACATTTAAAGTTCATGTGCCCAAACATTGTATGTAATAAATCTGATTCACCCAAACAAGAGGTAAATGATAAAAATATTAATGAAAAAACAGTTGATTTACATTCTCGGGCAACGAATGAAGTTATATTACAAACTCTTGTTGTAAATGTACATGGCATCAAGAAAGAGCGTAAAGCTAGAGCTATTTTCCACACGGGATCGCAAAAATCATATATATTGAAATCTACTGCTGAAGATTTGGGTTTTAATTTGCAGAGGGAAGAGGAATTTCGCCATTCCTTATTTGGTGGAACGAAAACAAGGATTTATAAACACAAGTGTTATAAAATTTACTTGAGTAGTCTTGATGGTAACTATATTTGTAAATTAGATGCTTTAGATCATGATGTCATTTGTAATGATATTTCTAGTGTAAAAAATGGTTCTTGGATATATGAATTGAAAACTAAAAATACATTATTAACCGATATTCAAGAAAACACAGGGCCCATTGAGGTACTTTTGGGTGCAGACGTTGCCGGTAAGTTAATTACTGGTCGACGAGAAGAGTTAGAAACAGGCTTAGTAGCATTAGAAACCAAGTTAGGTTGGACTTTGATGGGTAAAGTATCCCGATATACCAACGAAAAAGATGCAAGTATGAATATCGTAACCATGTTATCTCAAGCAGATATTCCTGTTTCTTCACTGTGGGATCTGGAACTACTTGGTATACGGGATCCTATTGAGCAAAATTCAAGAGAGGAAACTGAAAAGGCTGTCATGTTTCACTTTCAAGAAACAATTCGGCAAAAGAGAGATGGGAGATACGAGATCCATATGCCTTGGAAAGTGGATCGTGCGTTTCTAACAGACAATTATGAGTTGTGCTTGAAAAGACTTGAATCTACTACCAGGAAGTTGGAAAAAATTGGTTTTAGAGAAAAGTATCATGAAGTCTTTAGAGAATGGTTAGAAGAAGGAGTTATTGAGGAAGTTCCTGGAACTGAGTTACTTGTTGGTACTCATTACCTTCCACACCAACCCGTCATCAAAGAAACTTCCACAACCAAGATAAGACCGGTGTTTGATGCCTCTGCTAAGATCCACAACCATCCATCATTAAACGATTGTTTGGAGTCTGGAAATAATTTAATTGAAACAATTCCTTCCATTTTGGTGAGATTTAGACTGAAACCAATTGGTGTAATTTCAGATATCAGAAAGGCTTTTTTACAAATATCCTTACATGAGAAAGATCGAGACTTCGTACGATTTCTTTGGTATGACAATGAGGGCAATATGCGAACTTTCCGGCATGCTCGAGTTGTTTTTGGCATCACCAGCAGTCCTTTTCTGTTAATGGCAGTTATTAATCATCATTTATCAAAAGAATCAATTAAAGAACGTTACTCTGAAGAATTTCTTAACAAATTAATAGATAGTTTTTATGTCGATAATTGCGTAACTAGTGTACAAAATAATGCCGAACTAGAAACATTCATCGAATCTGGAACTAATGTAATGAAAGAAGGAATGTTTGATCTCAGAGGCTGGGAAAGTTCTGCCGTTCCTGCATCTTCACAAAATGCAACGTCACCAGTATTAGGATTGATTTGGGACAGAAATTCAGATACCTTAGAAATAGGCTCAGAATCTTTGAAATTTGATGAAAAAGAAAAGATAACTAAAAGGAAAATACTTTCATTGGTTAGTCAAGTAATTGATCCCATAGGTTTCTTGGCACCTGTTATGATTCAGCCTAAGGTTTTGCTGCAATCCACTTGGAAAACCAAAGAATCATGGGATGATGAAGTGAACGATGAAATAAAGAAGAAATTTTTAAAATGGGGAAAGCATCTGAAATATTTTATAAATATAAAAATTCCAAGATGGTTAGGTGTGATGGAGGAATTCAACTTAAGTATCCATACTTTTGTCGATGCCAGTAAGACAGCTTATGCGGCATGCATTTTCTTAAGAAGTGAATCCAGTAGGGGCTCGGTCACCGTCCAATTACTTCAAGCCAGATCGCGAATAGCTCCAATGAAGACCATTACAATTCCACGTCTCGAATTAATGGCCGCTGTCATTGGCGCTAGGCTTTTTAATTCTATGAAGCAAGCCCTGAAACTTCCATACATGAAGACTTACTTTTGGACTGATTCTTCCACAGTTCTTACGTGGATAACTCGTCGAGAACAGTGGTCGGTATTCGTTGCCAACAGAATAAGTGAGATAAGAAAATTGACAACTTCGGAAGATTGGCTCCATATTTCAACTAACCAGAATCCAGCAGACATTTTATCAAGAGGTTGTGGACCTAAACAACTTCAAAAATGCAAGTGGTGGCAAGGACCAGCCTGGTTACAGAATCCGAAAGAACAGTGGCCAAAGTCAGCTGTAAATATTGACGAAAAAGAAGTAGAAATAGAGAAACGAAAGTCAGTCAACTCTGCTAATAACACAGAGCTAGAGTCAATTTCATTACAGTTAGCCAGAAGATTTTCTAGATTTTCAAAGATGATTAGGGTTATGGCTTGGGTACTGCATTTTCAACCAAAGGCCAAAGACTTGAGAAAATATGCGGAACTTACAAATGAGGAACTGTTAAATGCACAAAAGATTATTTTTCGTGTAGTTCAAAAAGAATGTTACTCTAATGAAGAAACACGAAAAAATTTGAGAGGTCTTCAAGTATTTGAAAATGAAGAAGGAATTTTACGATTGAAATCTAGATTGATAAATGAAGAAGAATCGAAATATTTTATTTCTCCAATAATTCTACCATCGAAACATCTGGCAGTAAGAAGATTTATAGCTCAAGAACATGTTTCTAACAAACATGCTGGGACATTAACTCTTCTGACTATTTTGCGTGAAAGATTTTGGATAGTGAAAGGGAAAAGGACTGTCCGGAGTGTTATCAAAGAATGCTTAACATGTAAAAGGCAAAGAGTGAAACATCTTGAAGTACCTTTTCCGCCTCTTCCAAAAGATCGAACAGAGTTAGCAGCAGTTTTTCAAGTATCGGAAGTAGACTTAGCTGGACCTCTGTTGACTAAATCTAAACAAAAGGTGTGGATAGTACTTTTTACTTGTGCCGTATTTAGAGCTGTCCATCTAGAACTAATACCTTCATTTAGTACAAATGACTTCATCCAAGCTTTGCGTAGGTTTATTGCCAGAAGAGGACGAATTTCTGTGATGTACTCAGACAATGGTACTAATTTTACAGGACTAAACAAAGCTTTGAAACGATTAGATTGGACTACAATTGAAAGTGAATTTAGAGTCAAGGAAATTCGGTGGAAGTTTAACCCACCCTCCTCTCCATGGTGGGGAGGTTTCTGGGAACGCTTGATTGGAATTTTGAAAGATCTTTTAAGAAAAAATCTTTTGCGCTCCTGTTTGTCTCTCGAGGAATTGCAGACCCTCGTCTGTGAGTGCGAATCTGTCATGAATAGCAGACCACTAACTTACATATCTGAGGATCAAGAGCTGAAAACTTTGACCCCATCTATGTTTCTTCAGGATATTCCATTGAATAATGTTTCCGATTTGGATCAAATTGAAAAGACTAATATTGTTTTGAGATGGAGATATATTTAGAAGGTTCGTGAAAATCTAAAACAAAGGTTTAAAAGGGAGTACCTGGGTTTCCTTCGTTCATCAGTTACCAAAAGAGAAGATAAGATAAATGTAGGTGACATAGTTTTAATTGGTACAGATGATAAAAAAAGGCTGCATTGGCTGCTAGGAAGAGTACTGGAGCTTTTTCCAGGTAAAGATGGAATCATCAGACTTGTTAAACTGCGAACTGAAAAGGGAAACGTACTAAGACCAATCCAACGACTGTACCCTTTGGAATTGAAACCAAACTACGAGCAAGTCGTATCGGAAAACCGGAAGGGTCCGGAAGTGGTGACTGAATATCCTGAGCTCAATACTGACTCTAATAAAACTGTTCCTGTAACTAGTTCAGGACGAGAAATAAAACCAGTTAAAAGACTGGATTTATAAACTTCTAAACAAACTTTTGAACTTTTTATATTTGAATTCTAAAATATTGATTTAAATTTGCATTCCAATATTTTGAAATATTTGTGTTGCTATTTGTACTTCTTTTTTATCTCAAATTGTATGCATATATTATCTTTATGTTTATAGTTTTGAGTTTGTATCCCCAAACTCAAGGTGGGGAGAATGTTGCGTCATGATCAAACTCCATGAGAGGTAAGTTTCTCTGTTGGAGAGTGGCAACAGATGGAAGAGAGGGAAAAGCTGTAACGGTTGTGTTTTGGAAAAGATGATGGCGAAAAAGAGTGTTTAATGTTTGTGCTGTGCTGTTTTGATTTAAATATATGTTTTTGATTTTTCCTACAATGTTGTCATCTATAATCAAAACTGCCTACATTCATTTTCACAGTAAATCCTAATAGGAACTACAACTTGTTTCTTATTATTGACTTCCAACAAGAGGTCACCGGATCGCAATTTCCTAATGTCTTAAATGGTTCCTATCATACCCTGAATGCCTTTCTGCATAAGAAAGAGTGATACAGTAGTGAAGGAATCCTCAACTCTTTTAACAATAAAAAAACCGTAAAGTGCATGGGGAGTTAAGAATAACTGCTTTAATAGGTTCAGTTAAAATTACCTTCATTGAGGTAGATGGATTGAGGCCTTCAACAGACACAAAGTAGTTTTTGGATCCATTGGGGTTTTTTTTAAGTTCACTTCAGTACACCTCCATCCACCTAAGAGTCCAAGAAGGGGAGACACCCCGCCGGTCATCATGCAATTACCAGGCACGGCACTTATCCCAGAAGTGGCACTGGAGTATAATAATAGTATTACAGCTTCGGAGAGTGGATTCGTCGGTTCACCCGAGGCACCCTTAACTGCAATGCTAACCCTACAGCAATGTCAGGGTTCGAAAAAAACGCATCAGAAGCAATCATCAGCTGATTGACAGGAGCGGGCTCACTCCTGCCACCCGTCTACGGAGAAGCATGGGTCAACAGGATCCCCCGACCCGGATCGCCGCCCACGGCAAACATGCTGGTCAGGTCAAATAAGAACTTGATCTGACTTTGATGGTACAAAATGAAATATTTATTTTGAAAAAAATCCCCAACTATAAATAAATACAGAAAACAAAGAGTACCGACCATAAAATAACCTCAAAATCAACCCCAAACAGAAATAAAAATAACATTAGAAATCTTCAAATAAAATTGGAATTGTTTTTTTCTTTTTGACTTCTCCTATTTGGGTACGTGGCCTCCCGTACTCCCAAAGATGAGCCCATGAATGGAAAAAGAGATGCCAATTGGACAAGGAGGAGGGTCGAAAATAGAGGATAGCTAGGGTATCCAGGGGGCGTGTCACTCGTTTACCAAAGACAGTTAACCCCATTGGAAAGAAAAAGATCACTCAGGTTCGTGAAGCCCGGACTCACCTGAAGTAGGTTAGCCCCTGAGGGAGTCGTGGATTCGAGCCTTGATGCCACTAAAGACCCGCCGTGTAGCCCGGGCTGATGCACATTAAATCTGTCTGGGCTGAAAGTCCTCCCGTTGACATGATGTGAAGCTAGATGAGATGACTGTCCACTCGGGTGTCATCCTCGTCACTTGACCGAGGTTCAAACTTATGATTAGATTGGTTTTATTAATATCGCACTGGAAGCAACACGAGTCCATTGGCGACGGACTTTGTAATTTTGAGTCTCGGTCAAGGGACGAGGACGACACGTGTGAGCTGGCAACCTCATATTTTAATTTTCACACGTCAAAGGGAGGACTTCTGAAATTATGGATGAATAAAAATTTTAATGCATTATGTGGAAGATCTCTGTATTGATATCGTATTTAACTAAAATTAACTGAATGGGAATTAGATAATCTATGGCTAAAAATGCTGACTAAGTTTTAAAAAAGATTAATTTAGTGAAGCGAGTATAATAAATCAACACGATTTCTTAGGTGATTCAAGACTCGAACACACGACTTGCCTTGAACGCATCTGGACATGATGTTCATGAACGTAACAAAATTTTCATCCAGTTTTTCGTTGCGCTTTCTAGAAATAATCTGTATGTTCATTCTAACTGATTCTATATTTATTTATGTGTCTTTAAATGAACTTAGATAGGATTAAACTTACATAATGCTTCCATCCCTCCTCGGGATTATTTTAGGTTGTTTTACATGATGAAACCTTTTTTTGTATACTCGCTATTATGAAAAATACCATTTAGGTATCTCAAATATTGTCGTTACGTTTGGTTATATATTTTTTATTTTTAAATTGAAATTTCAAAGGGAAGAGCTTAAATTATAATTAATGCGTAGCAAGAATCTTACTATTTTATACAATAAGTTTGCTGATTATTCAATTTTGGATTTGCAACACAGCATCTTAACCCCCCCTCCAAAAAAAAAAGCTTTTTTTTTTCCTTGTTTCATTTGAAATATTTTGATTAAAAATTCCTAAGAATATAAATACTTTAAATATCCATGAAAATAACTGAGGTAGACGAAATGGTCATAATAATGTCTTATTCTCACAACATTAAAAAAAAAAAATTAATTAAAGATCATCTGGAACTTCAGTTTGAAATTAAGGCATGAACATTAGGGAACTATCATTATATATTTGGAGGAACTGACTAGTGTAATTGACTTCAAGAACTTCATTGAGATCAGTAATAAGAAAATCGAGCTGATTTTTGATTTATTAACAGAAGTTGCTAATATACATACAAAAAATTAAATACTTTTTTCCGTTAACTTTTTGTAAAAACTACGTCTCACCTTTCCTTTTTTTCAATAAATTCGTTTAAAATAAATTTATGAGAAACATTAAAAGAAATAAAGTAGTAAAAATGCGTTCGTTCAATTGATGGCAAGTGCTGGACTGAAAGATGTGGTGCCGATCCAAAAATAACACATTTTATTTTGAAAGAAATATTTCACACGTTAAGTACATATTACGTTAAAGTACTTGAAATACTTCCACAGCCTCTTAAAAATGATTTTAAAGAGGCTGTGGAAGCCAAATACATATCCTAATTGCGAACTTCGTCTTCCATCGTCCAGATCCTACGTCGTCAGCTCAGTTCTCTCTTTTTCCTATACGTTTAGTTTAGTTTTTATTAACATCGCATTAGAAAAGCAGCACGAAGGCTTTTTGCGACGGACCTCGTATTTTGAACCTCGGTCAAGTGACGAGGACGACACCTGAGCTGGACACTTCCCTCTCCTAACTTCTACACCACGCCAACGGGAGGACTTTGGGCCCCGACAGATTTAACGTGCATCAGCCCTGGCTACACGGCGGATCTTTAGCAGCCAAGGCTCGAACCCGAGACTGAACGAAAACCGCCAGCCACGAATCTGAAACCATGACCACTAGGCTACCGTGGCCACTTCTCCTATTCGATCTTTCCCATATCGTTTTTCTCCAAACGATTTTAGCACTTCTGTTATCGTTTTATTAGGCGGTCGCCTCGGTAGCACAATGGTTAACGAGCTTTAGATTCCCCCCCCCCCCGTATCCTTACTAAAGTTAAAAAATTTTAATTTTGAGAATATTCCTTTCATAGAAGAGTAAAAAAATCCGACATATTTTTCAACATTTAAATTAAGGTACCATTTAAATTTTAATTTATAAGTAAATCTTCATGTTCACTCATTTCATGTATTTAATTTTTCAATGAAACTTCAGAGTAAAAATTTTCAATACAGAAGATTGTTTGAAATGTTTAATAACTTAATTTTTTTTTTAATTCTGTGAGCATACTTTCTGAATAACAAGCATGTTACAAAATGAAAAAAGTGAATAAATATCATTAGGCGAATTGAAATTTCTTTTAAGTATCTGTAACAATCTGAGCGCCAAGTGAACCACTGTGATCTGTGTGTGTAGATATCTGATAGATTAATATGTAATATAAACAATATTCGCGGGGATACACAATGTTAACCGCGTAGTTTTTAATTATAATCTTATCGAATTCATTTTATATTTCATACATGCACAGAAGTAATTATTCTATAATTTCTACACTTTTTTTTTTTTTATTTATTTTTAGATTTTCACGATCATGAGCTGTTTACTTTCGTTTTTATTTATAATTTAAAAAATTTAATTTTCATACGATTTATGTCAGTTAAGACTTAGAGCTACAAACAACGAATTAAGTATAAGGTTTATTGTTTATACTTTTAATGCAATTTATCAAATATATTTCAATTGCTCGTTTACAGGTATTTCGCGATCTATTTCATTTTATTGTATCTACTTTAAACAAAAAGATGAATACAGTACCATCTTTACGGTAATGTCATCCGCTATCATAAAAACTATTTCCAAAACAATCTGAGTCATGATGAGATGGTTAAGTTTCATGGCGAAAGAGCCATATGTGGTCACGCTGCGCCAAACAAGATTTAACTGTGTTCTAGACGTTTGAATGAGTGATTGGTGATTATCACGGCGATTTCAATGGATGAGCAAGTCATGTGAATGAGTGGTAACGGCACAAAAGCCAGATGTGACAATGCTGCACCAAACAAAGTCAGTGAGGGAGAGCAATACTAGTAAAGTGAAAAACTGTGATCCAAACGTGTGAAAATTGGAAAATTTTCATCGACAAGAAAACGGGTCGGAAGTAGATAAGGGTCGCTAGGATATCTCGGCAGCGCGTCACCCGTGTTTGCGAAAGAGTAAACCCCATTGGAAAGAAGACCACTTGGGGGCCTCGGGGTCATGATGCTCGCTCTCACCTAAAGAAGGCCAGAACCTGGGGTCCCCTGATATAATCTCCAGGAGCAGGGTACACGGCTATAACCCCAGACACTGAGTACCCATTTTAGTCGCCTCTTACGGCATGCATGAGCTACAATGGGACAATTCTTTCACGCCCGGTCACACCCATGGGTCTCTGAATCATGAAATTCGTTTACAGATTTTCATTTAAACATGTATCATAAAAGGGAAAAAAAAAAAAAAAAAGGAATGAGCTTGCTTAGAAGTAAAACTTTTTTTTCCAGAGAAGCCTCTGATTGACTTCTCGCTTTTTTTAAAGCATATGTTAGTGTAAATATTTATTCCGATCTCCGAAGTCACAAAAAATTCTTGTAAATTGCATCATTCCATATACTTTTGATTAAAAAATGTCAAATGTTGAACTTGCATGTACATCTGAAATGAAAAAAAATTAAGAGTGATCATTTTACGATATACATATAAATTTTCAAATGATTATAAAAGGCTCTAAAGGAAAAGCAAATTAGTAAATAAATCACAAGGATTGTAAAATAAATTAATAATAAAGTGTAATATGAAAAATATACTTATCTAAAATCTTCACACCAATTGAACCCGCAGATAATTCTTTTTCTTCCTTACCCTTAAATTTCGCTTTTTTTTTTCCACATCAACATACATATCTGCGGTTTTGGGTCATTTTTAATTTCGTAACAGCCTAGTTTGATTGAAAAGAAACCTTTCGAATAATGTAATGGGGGAAACTGAATAAATATACATTCATATCCAATAAATGACTGAATTTCAATAAATAGGTAATAAAGTGATCATTGCAATCATACGTTTCCGTTTTTATTTTAAAATCATATACCAAGTATAAAACTGTGCACTGGTTGCCTTTAAGTTCAGAAACCCTTTGCATTCTGCTTGACCAATAGCACTTCGGGTAACTGTTATTGTGAGCTCTAAATTTCAGCTTATTTAACATGTTCGTCGGGTCGATGTGATAGTAATCTTGATTTTAAGATCTTGCGGGAACTTTTCATATAAAAACTAACGTTTCATTAGGCGTGTGCCGAGTCTTTAAACAGTAAATTCGGAACTTTCCTTGAACCAAAAAAAAAAAAAAAAAAAAAAAACCCACCTGTACTGCTGTTTCATCATCCTAGTTTTTAGTCAATATCTCGTAAGGTATTTTTTGAATATGCGACTAATGATAATAACTTTTCATAACAAAATTAAGTTTCCGTTTTTTGTATGAAACATCTGTTTCGAAGTTTGTATTTTTAAAACAAAAGTAAAAAAAATATGTTCTGACGTATTTCTCCTGCTCCATCAATGACATCCCATTATAGGATTAATTTAACACATTACGAGTATTAAATTAATCCTATGAATTACGAAATACGTAAATAATTGGTCAGCTTAAAAACAAGATTATATATATAAAAAAAATAATTAAGCACTATGTTCAATAACTTCCAAAGCTATTAAAAATTCCATTAAAAGATTTTGGCAACAGTAGTTAAAGCACATTTAGAGTAACTTATTATCCACAACTTAAAGTAAATAAAAGTAAAAGATAGAGACCTGCTTACGAAATTTTAATTTAACCGAAACAATTTTAAATCATCTTTAAGTTTTGACAAATTACAAATGCATTCTTTGCACGTTTAAACAAGAACCCATAGCAAGAAAAATGGCATTATTTCATATGGCGTTGATTTTATACTTTAATTAAACGCAAACAAAAACAATACATAAGAATTAATTGAAATATTCTGAATTTCCTTTCAGTGTCAACTTCAGACGAATAGAATTCGGAATAAGATACATCAACCAACAGGTCAATCCGAACTAGCCACACAATCTAGATATCCAAAAAAAAAAAGCTAACTTTCATAATCATCAATAGAACTAATGTGTGTGTGTTACGTCACTTTCCAAACTTCTACACAATATACTAAGAGGGAACTAAAAATTACAATCTGTGATTAACATTTCTCGTTGTTTTGCTTAAACTTTTGATAGAATCGAATTCCAAATCGCAACAAAAACAATTAACGTCGGATTTTCCGACTTATCCAATACATTATTTTCAATACTAGTTTCAAACAGTGAAGAAATAATTAATTCTAAACCTCTATGTAAAATCATAGCACGGATTCGCATCTCTCATCCCTTTGAATCCCCTGGGGAGCAGAGCACGTCTTCAATCTTTAGAAATTTTACTATTTTCTCCTAGGTAACGCACATCTCCGATATATTTGAAATTGATATAATTAAATATTTTATGAAACGGCATTGAAAAAGAGCATATTAAAGACTATTAATTATTTGTTTCCCGTAACAACGGAATACAAACTTAACATGTGATATCGAAATATGTTCCAAATGATGTGGATATTAGCAATTTTTAGGCACTAACACTAAGCCATCATAGCCAGGTAAAAGAAGGGTTGCATTTTTAGGGACAATGAAATTACCTATATTTCGCTGTTATGAAAAAAGTTTATAACTGGAAATAATTTCCAAATATAGTACTCGTCTAAAGTCGCATGGTTTTTTTCCTATATTTCACAATCTAATGTATAATATATGATTTTACATGACAAACCTAAATTTTTATGAAAGAATAATATTCCTCTTCTTATACTCCAAAGTTCATATCGATTCTGCAGAATTTTTATACCTACTTGGCAATCTTTTTTTAGCCTTTACTGATACCGAATTTCAGACACCTGAACTTTTTTAATGAATATGTAGACATGGCAAAAATAACTTTAAAAGCATAAACATCATATAAAATTGCATTTATATTAATAGACTGAAAAAAAATTAAACCAAAAATATACTTCATAAATTATAACCTTAAAATTTTTAATATATTTCAAAATATTTTAAAAAAATAATTTTTTACAGATTATATTTGATCTATGAGACAGAAAATTCATTCAGGTAGACACAAAGTACATATATTGAAATTCATTTCATGAATTGAGCTATAATTCAGTGTATACTTACAAAAAGAAATGTAAATCAATTTATATTTTTCAAATGAAAAATAAACATTTAGAGTAAATAATTCATGAAATTTATTTCGATTGAAACAAACACATTACCCTGAAACAAATCATATGTAAATTGATTTTTCAATAATAAATTTTCGCTAACATTCGTTATAATTTCGTTACTTTTACCATGTGATAATTGAAACAATTTTTAAAGTTTAAGGAATTTCCCTTTTCAAATTCTTACAAAAAATGGTTAAAAGAAAATAACAAAAAAGCAATTTTTTCAATTAAGTTAAGTTTTCATTCATTTTCCTTGGAATAATTGTCCTTACCTTGTCCTAGTCTTCGTAAAAAAAATACTGATGTATTTTACAAAGCAAACAATTTCATAAAAGTAGATACACAATTTTGTTTTTCTCTCTCTCTCATGGATATGAGAAAATTTAAAAGTTTTATCTGGACCAACATTTCCGATAAGTAAAATCTTATTACAACTCGACATAATAATATTGTCTTAAACATTATATTTTCCATTTTGTAAGCATTCAACAAAATAAATCAAAATGTTACAAATCTCACTAAAACAGCTTTTGAAAAATAAAGGTCTTTTTACATTTAATTCATTTGTAAAACATTATCAACAAAGTACACCGGATTTGGTTTGGTTTTATTAACGTCGCACTAGAAGTAATACGAGGGTTTTTGGCGACGGACCTCGTAATTTTGAACCCCTTTCAAGTGACGAGGACGACACCAGAACTGGCATCACCCTCTCTAAGCTTCAGCACTTGCCAACGGGAGGACTTTGAACCTCGACAGATTTAACGTGCATCAGCCCCGGGTAAACGGCGAGTCTTTAGTGGCATCAAGGCTCGAACCCACAACTCAACGGAAATCGCCAGCCTCGAGTCCGATGCCTTAACCACTAGGCTACCGCGGCCACCTAAGTACACTGGAAATTTACTCATTACATATGAGTAAGGAGACATGAAAACTTTATTTGAAAAAAAAAAAAAAAAAAAAAAAAAATTGCAAAACAGCAATGTTTCACTTATTAAAAAGGATTATTCTGCAGGAAAACTACTAGTACCAGAATGTTTTTAACAAACCATTTAGTAACCAATGTATGATTAATATGTGATATTTTTGACAAGTATAACAATCTTAAATTGACTAATGCAAACAAATTGCTTTGTGTGTCACATATGATTAATGTGAAAAAAGTATAATAATATTCACATCTTTAAATATAGTTTTAAAAACAACTTAAATATCAACTATAATTCATGATCAATATTTCACCTGTGATGAATTTAAGTATAAAAAATGTTTTCATGATTGAACACAAAACAAACGATCTTAGAAATAGAATTCAAAACCATTCTTCTAGAGATTATTTTTAAATCTTCATTTATATGATATCATGTCAAAAGTTTATAAAAATAATAATTCTTGCTAGCCGATTTATGGATTGAAAGCATTCCTTTAATGTGTTTGTAAATGCTCTTTATGTTGAATTTTATGTCAAAGAATTTCACATATTTAAAGCTTGTTTTGAAGTAATGTCAATTTAATCACTATTTACATTAAACATTTTCATGCAGATTTCACACACCTACAGAACTTCATCTACATAAATTTTACTCATAATTTCCATCCTTCAAAATTGCCATTTTGTGAAATTTTGTAAATATTTTTTCTTTTGCAATGAATATGCATAAGTTTATTTAATACTTCTGTATCTATAAAAGTTTTGCTACAAAAACAACATGCCTACAGCTGTTCTCCAGTAAGATAAATAAATACCTTTTTAAAAGCCCATTTGTGTAAATGCTTTTTTACAAATATCACACACCTGTTGGTTACAATGAACTTTTGAATGCGATAATAAACTTTTTTTTATTGCACAAGATTTTTTTTTCTTTTGTATCTTCCATGACTGAAAATGAAAAATTTATTTCACTGTGACACACTTATACGTATTTATTCAATGAAGCATGTTTTCCTGAAATTTATACATTTTATTGTTTATGAACAAAAAGGTGTTTTGCACTCAGTGTTATAGTGGCCTATATTCTTTAAAACCCCAAAGCTAAGGAATTACACATTTTCTCATCAAAGTTGATGATATTACAATGCAAGTCAAAGTATATTCAAATGAGTTACTACTCATAATAACTCTAATGTCTTCATTAAAGCTTAATTATATCTAGGTATCACACTCGAAAAATTACAAGTATTCGATTTCAGTTTTTCTTTAAGTGAAACTCTTCTCAAAATAAGGTAGAAATTTTAAGAAACTTACCTGAAGCTTAAGAGTTGTCTCATTTCAGATACTTTAATTTACTTAAGAATAAGAGTTGAAAAAATTAGATAATAAACAAAGTATTTTACGTATTATTTTCAGTTTCAAATCAATGTGTTATAAATAGCATAGCTTTAAAAACCAAATACCTTAAGCTCTTAGCTTCATTTGAATGAAATAAATTTTAATTTTGCTTATGTATTGAATGATTGATTGATATAATTCATGTGTTATACAGCATCTAAGGTTAAAATCATCTTTACTTTTGTACACTTCACATTTCAAGAACTATGATTTATTTGTTTGATTCATTGAGGAAATCAGATTATGAATTTAAAAGGCTATCAACCCCTTCAATTGTTTTTTGTTGTAGTGAACAATTCCAGCTTGTTGTTTTGTAATACTCATAACATTTTTTTAAATTGAGTCATATTAGAAAGTGAAGGTTTTATTTAGAGTTTAAACAAAGCCATACCAATTCAGGAATTTGAGCCCTGAAGGAATTAAGGTTCATCATCCCTCTAAAAGATTTGTCTTTAATCTTCATATTTTACCTTTGTTTATATTTATTGAACAACTCGTACTCCAAGTTCCTCTAACCAGAAATACCTGCTCGATAGTTCAATGATCTTGGTAGAGAGAACAAGGCTTACATTGTTATCCTCGAATCATAGGTCCAAGTCGTGATGACAATAAAACCCCTCCAGTTAGTGGGGCCCATAGACTTTAATCAATCAAGGCCTCAAATCTTCCTCTTGGAATGGTTTGGAAGTTTGGAGAAGGAAGAGCGAGCTCAAGTATTATCATCCTATCAATGCATCAACCATTAGGCTCATCTCAATCTGCCAGGCTACTTACTTATAAAAAGAAGGATTAGTTTCCTAATATAAAGCATAAAAGTGACAAAAAAAAAAAAAAAAGAACTAAAGTGATACCTAATTTTCCACACTTCTTAGGGCTGATTAAACTTTCTCAAATCCAAAGAAAAATTTTAACTGCAATTTTATTGGCTATATTTACATGATTTTGCTTTTATGCTACTACTGTTTATGTTTCATAATGAAAAAGTTCATTAAATTAAGAAAATAATTAAAGTCTTAGAAGCATATTATTTCTTTTCAAAATTAATTCGCAATATATGATTTTATATCACTAACTTAAAATTATACGAAAGAATATTAGTCTTCTTAAAGTTTGAGACAAAATCTTTTTAATTTTCCCTTATAGCATTTACTGATATTGAATTTGTGACATCTGTACGTAGACATGACGAAACAGCTTAACAAACCTAAATTTTGTATATAGTTAAATTTATACTAATAGATGGATAAAAAAAATAAATCTGAAATACATTTATTCCGTTATAATACATTAGAATATTTTTAAATTTACCTCAAAATACTATTTTAAAAATTTTTTACTGATGATATTTAATCAATAATGCAGAAGACTTATTCAGGTAGGTGCTAAGCAGTGTAAATTAAAACATATTTCACGAACCAATCTGAAGTATTGTAATGTACTCTTATAAAAAGAACAAAAGTAAATTAAATAATGTTTCTCTAATTAAAGACAAACATTTTGAATAAACAATTAGTAATATTTTATTGGAAATTTCCTTCTTTCAACTTATAAAAACACAACAGGAAAAACCAAACCTTATGAAGATCTATTTTTCAGTTTATACATTTTTACAAAATATTCATTGCGATCAAATATTCATTTATCATACATAAAATGAATGGAATTTTTCCTTTTCAGAAAATTTCACTTTTCACACATTCTTAAAATACAATGGTTAAAATAAGTTAACATGAAAGCAAATTTTTCAAACAAATTCAATTTACACTAAAGTTTACATGGATTGATTGTTGTTTATTATGTATTCAGAAAAGAGATCATTTTCATAAATTTGAGAAATCTTCTTCTACAAAACAAACTAATTCATAAAAGTGGATAAATGATTTTTTTTTCTCCTTACTTATAATATGGATACATTTAAAATTGCTAACTGGACTACATGAAATTCATAAGCAATCCAAAAAGTTCTGGAGTAAAATTTTTTAATTTAAATTACACCTTACTACAAGTCATCATAACAATATTGTCATTAACATTATATTTTCCTTTTTAAAATCATTTCTTATAATAAAGATATCAAAATAGCACATATTTTACTAATATCAAAATCTGTAAAATTAAAGTCATATAAAATTTATTTCATTTTATATAATTTTAATAAAAAAAAAAACCTGAAATATATATTTTTTTTCAATTTCAAAACATTGAAAGAATTTCAATTGAAAACAAAATGTAATTTACATATTTCACATACTAAAAAGAATTTTCCAATGGAACACTACAAATTTTCATGTATTTTTATCAACTTACTAATACTTACCTATGATAATATAATTATTCTGGAATATTTTTGACAAATATAACTTAAGCTGATTGATGGCAGCAAAGTGCTCTTGCTAATCACATGATTTAAGCAAATATGTATCACAGAATATTAATATTCACATATAAAATAACAATGCAATATTTAAAAGTAACTAATTTAACAATTCAAAATCAATATTTTACGTGTGACGGATTTATAAGCAAAAAAATTTGTTCTGAGTGATTTAATTTAATTTTAAAACAGACTTATCATTAAACAAGCAATCCTAAAAATTAAAAGTTCATAATAAATCTTTCTAGAAATTGACACTCACATTTGAAATATTTTAATCAGCATCTGTGAAATAACAAGTTCAAATATAGCAATAAGAGAAAGGCTTCTTAACAATTTTAAAAATAAGATTTCACTTCATGTGTTTATAAAGATCATTAATGTTGCCTTTTTATATCAAATAATTTATTGCAGAATTAAGGTGTTTTAAGTTTTCGGTACTTGTCTATTAAAGCAGCGTCCGCCAAATTAAGAATACGCCAATGTCCCCAAGCTAGTTAAGAGCGCCAAGTAAGCGGAGCACGAAATTGAAATGTAAGAAAACAAATAACACACCAATAAATAATATAAAACTTTTTAAAAAAAATATTTTTATTTAATAATCTTTTATAAGTTTAGTAATAAATCTCATCCCAATAAGTAATATAAAAATTTAGATGTTTAATATTAATATTTACATAACTTTTAGAACATCAATCAACATAAAAGGCCACATTTTCGAAATTGCGTTCAATATTTTATTGAAAATTTTTTTTTTCTCTACATATTTTCTCCACATAAATTCTACAAGATACGATTCTAGATTATGCCGAGCTAAACCACTTTGCGGAACCCCACATTCTTTTAACATTTTGCGTGTGAACTCCCGTTGACGAATGTACAAAATTGTACTTATGGTTCTCCGTGAAATGTGTAAAACCAACATCCATTTCGCTGTTTGGTAAATTGAAAATTGTTAATGACAATTTCAAAGGCAACAAAAAAAAAATACGAAATCAGTAACATTAACAGGAAAGCGATATTTTACTAAAATGATGAAGTGCTGGTTTTTTAAAACGTTTTTCTGAATTTCACTTGTGTGTGTGTCATCAAATTTTCGATCGTTAATTTAACCAACTTCCCATCAAGCTAGAGCTTTGAAATTTTGGGAATCGTTCGTACTCGCCTAACAATGCAATATTTAGACAGTCGCGACAAGTTTTAACTAATATTTCAAGAGTTTTAATAAGTCAAAATATTCTTTCCTCTCGGCACTTTTAGGATTGAGGAAAAAATTTCTTTCCCCCTCTGGGAACACCGGGAACTCCCCACGCCGCATGAGGTATCGTAAACCTTTTGTACTGATAAAGAGGAGATACTATCTCCGAGATAGTAAGGGTTGCTGACTTTTAGTCAGTAATCATTCGCAAGAAAGAAAGTTTCCAATATTTGGCGCCGTGTCTTATCACAATAATTTTTTCTGAATTCTGGTTCCCATTTTTTTTTTAATAGAATGACTTACAAACTTTCAAATGCATGTTTTGATTTTATGAGTATTATGAATTTTTTAATACACTCACAAATGTCTCTTTTTAAGTAAATTTTAAAGTTAAAAATAACTAACAGTTTTAACTAATATTTTAATAATTTTCTTTAATAAACTTTGCCACCATATAAAAACGTTCTTTTTAAAAACGTTGGTTTTTATATTGAATTATTAAACCAGCAACCTTAGGAGTTTATAACCAAACATGGCAATAAATCATACTGCTTGGTGATTTTCCGTCTACATCCGAAATCGTAATTTGGCGGGCGCCGCTATAATGGACAAGTACCAAGTTTTCTTTCTTGTTTTTGTATTTATGCAAGTCTAATTCATATTTACATTTCACATATCTATAAGCAAAAATTAAAAGCAATTTTCATACAAAGAGTTAACACTGAAGTACAAGATCTTAATTTTAAAAAAAAATTGGAAAAAAAAAAAATAACAATGTTTCTGCATAATATCTCTCATATTCAAAAGATTGAAATCTTCATCTGTAAAATATAAAGTCAAAAGTATAAAAATTTATAAAATGCTTCAAGCCATTTTTAAAAATAAAAGCATTCTTAAAGCCTCTTCTTCAAAATAAAAGCATAAAGCTTGTTTTAAGACAATTTTGCTTTTATGTCCATTTAATCCATACTTACTTCTCAGAAATTTAATGCAGATTTCTCAAATCAGGAATTTCTGTTATATAAATGCTATCCATAGTTACCGTTTTTCCAAAATGTCATTTAGTACGATTTCGGAAAATGTTTTTCATTTCCTATGATTACGCAAGTGTTTGTTTAACTGATCTTTACGCATAAATGTTTTCCTACAAAAACAACATACATGCGAACATACATGATGAAGTAAATGCCTTTTTAAGTGCCCCCTTTGAGTGAATGTTTTCTTACAAATATCACACATATGTTTCCTTTCTCCAGTATGAGAAATTAAATGCCTTTTTAAGTTCCCCTTTTGAGTAAATGCTCTCTTACAAATATCACACACGTGTTTCCTTTCTCCAGTGTGAATTAGTAAATGCCTGTGTAAATCTGATGATCGTCTGAAGGCTTTTTTGCAAAATTCACATAAATGAGATTTTTCTCGACTTTGAGTGAATGCTTTATTACAGGTATAGGACGTAAGAAGGTGTTGTTTTAAATATGTCTTTTGAGAAAATTCCTCCTTACAAAATTTGCATTTATATATATTTTCTGTTTCATGTAAATTCAAATGATTTTTAAAAGCTTTCGGTAATTTGAAATCCTTATCACAAATATGACAAACATAAGGCCTTTCGTTACTATGAACTTTTGAATGATTTAATAAGCAGTTCTTTGTTTTCAACGTCACCTTACAAATATCGCAAGAGAAGAGTTTTCTTCCTTTTGTATCTTGCATGATTGAAATATAATATATAATAACATACTATTACTCGTAAAAAATTACCACAATATATCATAAATGATAAACAAAATGCAAATATTCAATTATAATAAATTGAAGGATCCAAAACTTCTATAGTATAACTAAAATATATCTAAATATTTCAATTGAAACGCGACAAGAATTTCATTTCAGCTTTCATTCAAAATAAAACTTTGCAATAATTTAAAAATTCTACAACTTTACTTGAAATTAAGGATTTGTTTAGTCTCAGGTCCTTTTTTGTTCCACAATTTGTGTAAAAACACAAGCAAAAAACTGGAGAATAAAAATATTTTACATACTCTTTTCAAAATCAAAATAGTATGATATAGTATTTTACCAAAAAATTGGACTTTAAACTCACAGCTACACTGTCTTAAAAACAATTTCACGCACAATTTTGCTTGATTTATTGTTTGGTTTGTGGGACATAGAGCAACTAAGGCTTTTATCCCAGTGGAGATCGTGGTTTGCTGCCGTCACGGAAGGATACCAGAAAGGAGAGAGTAAACAAAGCGCTGAACCAATGAACGAAGAGGAGACGAAAAACGGTTTGAACTAAAGCGTCTGGGAGAAGATCTTAATATTAAAAAAACACGTAATCACCAGGTGGCGCTTGAATCGCGAGGGACAGGGAAAATTTCCAAGAGAGAAAAAAGGGAAAAATATAGTACGCGGATTTTACAATCTACGTTTTCCCGCGCGGTAAGTGGTTTCTGTTTCATTACTGGTTAATTGTTTTAGCGCGGTAAGTGATTTCCCTTTCATTACTGGTTAATTGTTTTACATAAATATTGTAAAAATACTAAGAAATAACTTTTCTTAAAATTTTCCTCTATCATTTTTTAAAAAGCAGAATAACTGATTTTCTCTTGAATTTCCGATTAAGTTAGATTTTTGATATACGATTGTTCTAAAATTGAATGAGTATAAAATCATGTAATTTCTAACATTGAATGAGTATAAAATCATGTAATTTCTATTTCCGATGTTTCCATTATTAAAATTTTAGGAAAAATACTCGGGAGTGTTTTTACAAATTATATTCTTCCTTTCTGAATTTTTTTTTGTATATGTTGTGAAAATTAATAAATTTCTAGATTTTAATATTTCTAATCATTGACCTCGTTAATCAATTTAAAATGTATTTAATTCGATAGGTACTTGCAGTTGTGGAAAAGGAAGTTCTGTTAATTCATGAGTATTTGGTATTATTAAAACTTATTTTCAATATATACATTATTTAGTGTTTGTATTTTGTCTGTTATCAGTTACTCTGTATTGCTTAATTTAATCATGGTTAATACTTGTTTCTTGTGCGATAAGTCTTTTTTCACAGCTTCAAACTTACGACGACATGCAAGACTAATACACAATGTAGAAAATAAGGTAAGTACATGTAGACAGATGAAATGTAATGTATGCAGCGAAGAATTAGTTTCCATGAAGGCTTTGTTGGACCATGTTGAATCGGCACATAATATTGCTATAGAAAAGGAAACTAAGAAATTCGACACTTATGAAGCTTTCAAGATCTGGAAAGAAGATGTTGAAAAACAAACAACTGCCTTGTACGTAAAGAATACTGGAAGTAAGTTTAACGATATGAAAAAAACAACGTACTTTTATTGTCATCGCAATGGTTTTTATAATGCGAGGGGTGATAAAAAGAGAACTATTAAAATGGCTGGCAGTAACAAGATTAAAGGAAACTGTCCATCAAAGATGAAAGTATGTGAAGACAATAAAAACCAAGTATATGTGGAATTTACAAAAACTCATTTAGGACATGGAAAAGATTTGGGAAGAATGCAAATAACAAGAGAAGAAAAAGATGAATTAGCAAGAAAACTGGAGAAGAAAATTCCAATTGAAATCATCTTGGATGGGATCCGAGATTCGTTTATTGATAGATTAGAAAGGATCCACTTGGTAACGCGGAAGGATATGCTGAATTTAAAAGCTGAATACAGCATAAGCTCTGAAGGTATTATGGATACTAACGATGTCTTAAGTGTAGGCAAGTGGGTCCATAGTTTACAAGGAAGAGAAGATTCTCCGGTTATTTTATTTAAGGACCAGAATATTTATGATGTTTTGTACCCTGAATTAAAAAGTAAAGATTTTCTGCTTGTCATAATGAACAGTTGTCAAAGAGAGATGCTAAGTTTTTACGGTAACGACACCATATGTTTGGATTTCACGCATGGGATGAATGCATATGGTTTTGATTTGGCAACAATTTTAGTTTTAGATGATAAGAGAGAGGGGTTTCCAGCAGCCTTTATTTTAAGCAATAGGCAAGATTCAAAAGCTTTGTCAGTAGCATTTGCGGCGATTAAAGAACATGTAAACATTTCGCCAAAAGTTATGATGACGGACGACACAGAATCTTTTCTTAATTCATGGAGGACAGTTTTTGGCGTTCCTGAAAAAAGACTTTTGTGTACATGGCATGTGGACAGAAGTTGGAGAAGAAGTATTGTAAAATTAATTAAAAAACCAGAAAATCAGATCCAAGCTTACAAGGTTGTTCGATGCCTGTTAATGGAAACTGAGGAAGAAGCTTTGAAAAATTTCAACGAAACAGATGAATTTAGAGAATTCAAGAATTATTTCGAACATGTATATTGTAAACGAACCGAAGCATGGGCATATTGTCATAGGAAGTGGCTAGGAATAAATACCAATATGCACATTGAAAGCATGCACCGGACAATTAAATATGTGTATCTGCAAGGGAAAAAAGTGAAAAGGCTTGATAGAGCGTTATTTTATTTGATGAAATTTGTTAGAGATAGAGTTTTTGATCGACTCATCTGTCTGGAGAAAGGCAAAATATCGTCGAAAATAGCTCAGCTGAGGAAAAGGCATAAAGTTGGCCAAGAATTAACTAGTTTATGCATTCGAAAGAATGAAGAAGAGTGGTCTGTTGCATCTACAAAAAGTAATGAGATTTATATTGTGAAAAAAAATGTTGCATGCTCCGAAGGATGTACCTTAATGTGCAAAGAATGCAAGCAGTGTTTGCACAATTTTACTTGTACATGCATTGATAATGCAATTCAGTGGAATATGTGCAAACATATCCATTATATTTGTAGCAGAAATTTAAATGAAATTAATAGTGCTGTTCCAGAAGACGAAGGACTTTCTGTACATTCCCCTATAGTAGATGAAGAAGAAATGGTTATTTGTGAAGATAGAAAATTTTTGGAAAAAGCAATGCTTGTGGATAATTTGAGGGCTACAGCTACAAGAAAGACAACTTCCAAGGAAGAATTTCAAAAGAAATGCACGGAGCTGATAAACAAAACACCACCAGAACAATATAACGTTTTAAGTTTGCTACAAAATACTTTGGATTCACCACATTTTTTCCCTCAAGCAAATCAAGAAGCTGTATCGAAAAATTTGAATAAGGAGCCCCCAAATAAAAAGATAAAGACTCAAAGATATGTTTCAACAAAAAAGAAGACCTCCCAGAAAGCCTCGACTACATTTAGGAAACCAACACAAGAAGAGTGCCAAAGCATATCATCGAGTCTGATTTTGACAGCAAAAACCAAACAAGTATGAAAAGTGTTATTGTAAATTATGGAAGAGTTTGGTTTAAATGTTAATTTGTTTTTAGGTTTTCCTGCATATGTGCAATATGTTTCTTTTTTACTGTGGGTTATAGATCATAGTGCAATATTGAATTCCCGATTAACTATCATAGAAGCCATCTAATACTTATGTATTAATTTTTTAGCATGTGCAATATATGTAATGTTTACAAGTGCAATATATATAATGTTCCTTTTTATATTATAGGTAGTTATGGTGCAATATATGTTATGCTTCATGTGCAATACATGTAATGTTCCTTTTAATTATAGGTAGTTATAGATAATTTTGACGTAAAGTTCCTGATCCACTAGAAGGCATCTAAAGGCTCTTTAATTTATATTTTTGGCTAATATGCAATATATATATTTGTTCTTTTTCATTGTATGTTGTTTTTGATCCTTATGCTTTATAAAATTCCAGAAAATCAAGAAGGCATTTGTAATTGTTAATTTAAATAAATAAAAGAATACAGTTGACCTTTTGTGAATGGATAACTGTTTAAAGAATAAGCTGGTTATGTGCATAAATTTAAAAGTCTGAAGTTTTCATCAAGGAATGAAGCAAAAAGTAAACATTTCTTACTTCACTTGAATTAACTAACAAACATAAGTTTCCAATCACCTGCTTGCCTATTAAAATTATCAAAACATAGTTCAGACTTGTTAAATGTATTATAAGTATTGCAAATGGTTTATAAACAAAAGCTTCATTTTATTTTAACAATGGTTGATTTTGTTCCCTATCCCGAGGATATCCATTTGTAGAGGTTCAACTGTATCTTCTATCAACTGTAACTTCTCTGTGGCTGCTACCTTGACGTGGTAGAGAAGCTTAAATATCATTAGAAATTTCTGATGGTATCACTAAAAGCAGTCTTAAATAAGTAATTCATAAAAAATTTCAGTTTCTGTAAAATAATTTAAGTACACGTTTTGATGTACATTGCTCTATTTTATGGCAAAGAATAATTAATTTTTACTTGTTTGTGTTTACTTCTAACTTAAATACAATTGTAATTCAAATATTTTAAATAATCTTCATATGGTTTTGTCAGCATTAAAAAAAACTTAATAAAAAAATTTCTATTGTATTTTCGAGTGCTTTTTATTTGTCTCAAACTGCATGATCATAATTAGCTACAAGTCTGTGTTTAGTAATTTTTGACTTAAATTATATGCATATATTAAGTTATAAGAGGTCTACCAAATTGTAAACATATTTCTATAGTGAAATTAGGAGTAAGGTAAGTAATGTTTCAAAAATTTAAGTTAATGTAGCTTTCTATACTTCTGAAATACATAAAAATAGGAATTGAGTCGAATGAAAACAATTGTGAATAAAAATAATTCTGAATAAACTTGTTAGTATAAGTTTAAAATCCAATTTACACCATGTTTTCTTTTTATAACATTTGACATGCATTGCTTTTAGAAGTTATTTAATGTTTTCTTTATTTTTAGAAGTGCAACTATAAATTTTTTCTACATCTGAAATATTACATAATAATTTATAGCAGTATCTTGATGGAGAAAATTATTTATAATTTCCAGTTTTTTAGAGTAATGAAAAATAGAACCAACTAACTTATCTCAATGTATATTTTTCCCAGAAATACATTAGTTAATTTCCTTTAATTTACATTTTGACCTTGCATTCATTTCAAGGGTCATTATTTCTCTCATGTGTGAATGGCTGTCTAAATCCCTTCTTTAATTTTAACGAACAATACCTTTTTATATAGTGCCATGAATTGTGTTCACTCTGATGCTTTCAGTTAAACATGTGAAAAATTCGCTTCCTGAGTGAACTCATTTCTGTTTTTGAATATGATTCTTGGTTAAGCTTGGAAGGAAAATGATCTTTATTTTAATATGTTGCTACTAATAATCACTTTTTATGTACATGTGTTAATTTTTGTTAAGAGGAAATGTCATTTTAAAATGAACTTAATTTTGTAATTTCTTGCGCAAGTAACAGGCCGAAGCAATTCGTTTTAACAGGAGATTAAAGACCTAAGAGCTCCAATAGCAACCAACATTTACACTTATCTTTATTTCATTAATTGCAATACATCTTTAAAAATTACTATAGAAATTATATAAACGAAGAGAATATAGAAAGCTGAAAGATGACACATTTATATTCACAAATAAATAATACTCGTGTAATATATGTCAGTATTTGGCAAAGAACTGTCAAATGTGAAAATGTATGGGATGAGGAATTTTTAATTCTATGTGTGTATATATATTCAAGTTTTGTTTGAAATAAAAATTTATTTTGTACATGGGATTCTTAACTATACAATTACATTACACAATTAACAGTAGTTAATAGAATGGAACAAACATATATATATATATATATAATACATTTTTTATGAACTATACATGAAAGCCTTTCAAATTACCATAACTTTAAAAGTAAATACAAAATTGAAAGTAAAATAACTAATTAAAAAATAAAAAGTATAGATTATATTTACCCTTGTCTAAGACTTGATTTATAAAAATGGCTGTGGGGAAGTTATACAAAATATTAATTACAAATTATTCAGTTTTATTTATTTTTTTACAATCAAAAGTTGCATTGTATTTTCAGATACTTAAATCTCAGTTTGCCAGATTTTCCAAGCAAGCACTGATAATTTGATTCCTTTAAAATATCTCATTTTAATGTAAAGCCAATTACACTGTGGGATTCGAACCAACATTATGAATATTACAATCATTAGTGCACAACATATAGAAGTACTTGCATACAGCATGTTTCCTTCATAAAAAAATTATAAATGCAGGAAAGTTAAATTTCGCATGCAACCTGACTGCAATATAAAAAAAAAAAGGGGAAGGATATGAAATTTTTTTATTATAAATATGAAATTTATTTTTTAAGCAGTGAAAAAATTATAGCTATAATTTTCTTGAAGTGCTTTTTACTTATTTTAAAACCGTTTTCCCTTATAAAAACAATGAAATTATAATACATACTCTTTTTTTTTTTTAATAATGAATTTATATGCATATCTTTTTTTCTTTCCCTCGCCGATTTCGTATGGTAATTAAAACAATCATTCCAAAAAATTAAGCTGCAATCCAACTTTAGGAAAGGTTAAAAAATGTTTTTTAATAAATAAAAATGAAAACTATTACAAATTTCATAAACTAACGATACAATTTAAAAACTAAATAATTCAAAAAGCATGTAATTAGAATATTGTGATTTCCTTAAACTTCTTTAAAAATTGATGGAAGTCTTGTTGCATCAAGAAATGTCAAATGTTATTCCTTTCCTTTGATATTTAAACATTAGCATTATTGCTGCCCAATTGTACACATCCGTTTCAATGTTGAGCTCGGATCATGTCCAAATCCCATTTTCCCTATTATAAAAATCCCTACTCTCTTAAGATCATCCTGTCCCCAGACGCATGTGGTTTGAACGAAGGAGAAAAACGTCAGAGCGACTAGACCGGTCTTCGATAAAGGCAGTTTTTGGGGGCTTTGGTGTTCAATTAATGCTAAAATGTAAGGCAAAATCGAAATAATATTTATGAACCAAAATGTCTAAACAAGAACCACGTTTCCTCAACTTACCGAACACAACCAAAAGTAAACAAACATTAGCTGTTGCCAATTACAAAAACTTTTTTTACAAATAAGATGTCACCACATTAACATTTACAGGCTTTAGGAACGAATCAGGACGTATAATACTCCCTTTTTTGAGTGGCAACGATACAATGGTTGCTGGTACATATCTGGTCTCTTTTTCTAGATGGCCAAGTTAACCGTACGGCTTGTTATTGAGCTAAGCTATATTACATTCATAAAAGATTTCGTGTAGTGAAGTTGTATTTATACGTGGTTGATAATTTTTATACTAATTATTTTCTTGAAATTATGATGTTGTATTATTTTTATTTCACTGTTCTTTATTCTTTTTTAATTTCCAGATTTTTTAACATATTTTCTTGATTATTGTCTTCCCCCCCCCCAGGGATCAAATGAGTTTCTTTTGCTATTTTAAATAAGGCACTATTAAAATGAGCCGTTCAAAAATATTTTTAAGAAAATGCTTACCTATTTGAAGAAGCAAATTAATTATGTAATAAAAGTAAATAGAAATTAGGTTAAAGTAATTTGATTCGAATAGAAAAAATATATTGAAGTTCGTAAGCACTTGCGTGATTCTAATTACTGTAAGTACTGGAATAGATAGTTGCTTAAGAATCAACCGGTTTGTAGCAACCATTCACTCTCTGCGTTGTAACACACTGTTTTTTATTAACATTAACTAATTTTCCTGTGATCTTGTTTTCAGAAAAATGTTTTCGGTTAAATCGTGCTCCAGCTATCTTCTTGCTGTTTACCTGAAAGTTTTGTTTGATAGTTTAAATGAACCGAAAAAAAAAATTTTTTTTAAGAAATACATACCAATTTGAAGAAGTACATTGAAGTTGTGTAGTAAATAGCGAATCGAAATTAGTTAAAATAATTTGAATCGTATAAAAATAAATTAAAATTTTAAAAAAATTGAGTAATTTTTAATACTGTAAGTATTAGAATAAATATCCCCCCCCCTTAACATTCAAATCGAGTTTTTTCTTCATTACCATTAGAAGAAATTTGAATGGTATCAAAATAAATTAAAATTGCAAAAAAAAATGCATGATTTTCAATACCGTGAGTACTAGAATAATTTTTATCCCTTAACATTGAAATTAAGTTTTTTTTCCTTCTTTATTATTGGATTATTGAAGATTATTCTCGTATTCTTCGGAATGATCAAATTCTATATTGAATTTTGCTTAATTGTATTGAATTTATTCATAACCGATTTAGTGTATAACATCGAATCTTTCATACATTTTTTTTTTTTCAAAAAGTATTGAAACTGATAATTAAAGATGTAATTTTGCAGTAAATATAACTCTACGGTAAAGTGCCTTAACGCAGTATTATTTTCCATTTCTTTTTTTTTTTTTTTTTTTTTTTTTTTTTTTTTTCTGTTTATAGCTTTTAAAAAAAGTAGCTTAAAATAAAAGAAAATAGGTTTATCATAATAATCTCATTAGTAAACAGCATTGAAAAATTAGTCTGTTGTTCTAGATAATGAAATCCTTCAAGTGAAGATGCTAAAAATAAATATCGCTTATAATAAATGCAGAAATTCTTAATGATCGTATAAGAATTCGGCCCCTTGCAGATAGAATTTTCAAAAGAGACGACTATGGAGCGTTTTAACTGATGAAAATTTGATCAATCAATATTTTATCAAGCAGAGAATAATTTATCATATGAATGAAAAAAATGTTAGTGGATTCTAAATTAATCTCCTGTTAACGTATCAAAATTTAAAAAAAAATTCTTTTTTAACTAATTAAGAACATTTAAATTTTTTTTCTAAATGATAAGATTTATCATTTCAATGAACTAATATCTTTAGAAACTACCTCAATGTTGAAAGGTTTTTATGTTCTTTCTTTCTTTTTTATTCTATCATATGAAAAATTATTAGAAAACTACTTATTTCACTTATACATCTCTATAGAATAAATTACATGAACATTTTTTTTCCTTCCAAAACTAAAACAAAGCAAACCTTTGAAAGCTATATAATATCAGAATTATTTTCGATGAAAAAGAATATACCTTTCCTTTCAGCGCAGTTTATATTTCAATGAATAAAACTAACTAAATTTAAAAGCTAAAGAGTTTAATTTACGGTGCACAATTCTCTTAAAAGGAAGGAATGTCCTCAATATCTATTATATTAAATTAAAAGTAATTGGAAGTTCCATAATTAAGTTGACACAGTAATAAATGATACAAATAAAATTCACATCCTCCAAATATTGTTGCAAAAATTAAAGTAAGACATCCACTCAAACATTGGATGGATCATATTCATGTATTCTTAATCTGTAGAATTTTGTACAAAAAGTTAAACATTAAATTTTTTTTATTTAAAGTTTAAAAAATTCAATATTGTTTTAAAAAAATATTGTATTGGCATTAAAGATGAAATATTATAGGAACAAGGTAATCGCACAACTTGGAATCTTAAATTATTCAAAAAAAAATTTTTTTTTAAGAAATTACTCTTTTCCCCGTAAAAACTTTAAAAATTAATCTTCTTATCAACATTGGAATTAGATTCGTTAGATCACAAGCAATAAAAAAAAATTAAATGAATTTGGTTAATTTTAGGATTTAAAACAAGAAGAAATACTAAATGAATTTCTTTTCTTAGAAATGCATATTAATTACAATTTATTGCAGTATAATATATGTAATATCAAAGAACTTAAGCATCCTTGAATTTTGTAAACAGCTTAGCTGAATTTTGTGCACAAATAAAATAGAAAAAAAAGGTTAAAATTCTTAAATCTGGAAAAAAAATTGCACATTTCGATAAGTTTATAATGAGCAATATTTAATAAAAATTTTCTTCATCACATGAAAAATTATATATATATCTACATATTTTACAATAAAAAAGGCAATGTTTACCCCATCTGTAAGTTTACTAAACTTAGTTTCTGTTTTGATAGATTGTTATTTTTGACCTAGAATAGTTACAACACTTTCAATTTTATTAACAAAGAAAATGCAAATAAGTGCACCCATTTAGTTCATTAATATTCCAATTAATAAAATTAATTTTAAGGGTTTGAAGGTAATCCAATCATATAAATGCTGATCTCAGATAAAATACAAGAAAACAATAATTCATTTAATTTGTGTCCAAGTAGGAAAAATTATAGACTTTTACAAGTAGAACTTGACAAATTAATAAACATATAAGAAAAACTTATCTGATTTCTAAGACATTCTTGTTTGATATAAATCAGTTCTTTAATAAAATCAGTTAAATATTTCAAAGTTAAATATTTGTTTTTACTAATTTTTAAATAGTAAATGAGACGTACTTGTATTGAAATATATACCGAAAATATTTTAATTCTGATTGTTCAAATGAAATGAAGCAACTGTAATACTGTAATAATTACTTCCTGAGCTGTTAAATGAATAACGTTAATTTTCGACACATTATGAAAATTCATGAGACATTTCTTAAGCTAAATGATGAAATGCAACTAACAGAAGTGAAGAATATTTATTCAATTGCAAATTAATTAATGGAAAAAGAAAAAAAAATTAAGAAATTTATTTCGTTTTGGAGTTCCATTGCAAAAAACTTTCGACAGTGGACTTGATAAATCGGAGCAACAGTTAGATGAAGACTCGAATCCTAACTGGAATTCACCTGGCTTCTGTACAACACCACTTAAGAATTTTGAGATCCATTTCATTTAACGTACAGTAATCATCAGAATACGCACCTACGACTCAACTTCAAGGTCGCAATCCTTGAAAGAGATAAAAGCCAGAAAAGAAATTAACAGGACGAAACCTAAATGTGAAAATCAAGTAAATATAATATTGTTCCTGTAAAATGCAAATTTTTATACTCAAGGTTTTATATTATATAAACCTATGATTAAATTAAATCAATATTTAAATAACAAAAAAGAAAACCGAAAAACATAGGTGTCTGATTTTGAAATATTAATTATTTCAAAAAGGAGCAAGAGTTTCTTAACGTAAATGGAATCCTGAATTTAAAACAATTCGTATATAATCGTATTACATAAGAATTTAATGACAATTAACAAAGATCAACAGCTTTAAACATTTTATTATTATATGCGTTCCTTTTTTTTCGGAAGGGGGGGGGGATTTTTTTTAAAAATCTTCCCAATTTGGATCTCCATCAACGTCGTCCACGAAAGGAACTTCGTCATCATCACTTAATGCTAAAATAAATAAATGATACATTTGTTTAAAAAAAAAAGAGTAGCTATCTCAAATGATATAAATTTAAAAAAATTATGAAATAAAATACCTTCTAGTAATTTGTTTGAAGTCTTTGGCATTTTGTCAGAAATGCCTTCGGACTCTACCGTTGGAATTGCAATTTTTTTTAACTCGAGGCCTTTTTTCCCATATCCTGGAAAAACCAGAGAGTTGTCTTCCAAAAATATTTGCACTTTTGCATCCAGAGACTTCATCGTACTAAGACTCGTTCTTCTATAGAAATGTAATGTTTTAAAAAAAATTCAGATTGTCTGCTTACTATTGCTTTTTTGAAGTGTTTGTTCTCGTTTTCTAAAGGATTTATCGTATTAAGTTTATCTATTTTACTAACAAATTCTCCTTTTTTTATGATTTGTGGTTTTAAGCACAGCGTCATTAAACAATTTATTGACGCTGTGATACTGGGCTACGCTATTCGTACATATAATCGATGGATGGCAATACCTGGCAATAAGAGGCCTAAGATCTCTCTTTTTTTCCATCCACAAGAAGAAAAAAAAAAGCCCTTCTTTGTCTTCACTGTAAAAAATAAAAATTACAATTGTAAAAATATTTGTTTAGGTCTAAAAATCAATAGTTATCTAATCGTAACATACCGATAATATATTACGAGTACAACTTGGGTCATGGATTGCGTTTTTCTGCCTCTATTATATTTCCTTTTCGTTAGGAAAGTTTCGTCCAAAATGATTGTCTTATCTACAACAATTTATATTAATTAAACAAAATACATTCTCATATTCAATGCATGTATAGGGCACGTTTTAAAGATAATTGCTGTTTTTTACCTGGTCCTCCAAGAAGTTTGTCGTTATGAGATGCTACTATTTCTGTCACTTCTCTCAGACGAGAATAAAAATCGACAATAGTAGGCCAACTCATTTGTGGTTGTACTCTTCTCTTTTGGAACAGATTTAAGTGTTCTAGAACTAAACTCACTTGCATTTTGGTGACGAAGCAAATTATCAGTAGGAAAACATCAAGAAGGCGAATTTTGATGAAAACAAAAAATAAAATAAATAATAAAAAAATAAAAAAAATAAAAAATAAAAAAAAAGGTAAAAAATTTTGCAAAAAAAATGTTGTTTTCAATATTAGTCTCGGGAGTTATTGATTGATGTGTTATATATATATACAAAATTTCCTTTCATACATTTGCTATTTCTTTAAGAAAAAACCATTTAAAAAAATAACACTACATATGAAAACTTTTACTCGTCTTTACATGAATTAAATTAATTTACCTTTCCCGAGCATCCGAATCGATATTTATTCTTATAAATCCATACCCAACCTAATTTTCGACTGGAATCTTCTTTTGCAGAAGTCTCACGTCCAAAAATGGGACATATCGGAGTCGAAATTCTATTCGACAATACTCTTGCTTCCGTTAAAATATCTTTAACAGTTTCCTCCTTCAAAGAGCCAATATCAAATAAGTTTACATTTTCTAGTGAAGGATGCATCTGAAACACTAAGAAAATTACTCTAAATTAAGTTACATTAGTTTTATTGAGAATAACAAATTAAAAAAAGGTGCTTTTATCAAAATTTACATCATATATATTATTTCTGGTTATATTTTCTAGGTAATTTTTTATAACCCTCATTACAAATCAATCTTTAATAGATATTAATTTATGAATTTGTATTAAGAATGGTATATTTCTTTTAACTTCATCCTTTTTAAAAGCAAATTATTCTCAATAAGTTTACCATAAGAATAAAGAATTTATTATTTACGGTTTGTATTCTATGAAAAATATCTTCAGTTTTGTTTCTAGGTGCGATGTTAATAAAAAAAAATTAACCAAGTGTATAAAAAGGAGAAGATTTTCGGTTGAAATTGCTATTAACTTATCACTAAGAGATTTGAATATTTTTTAAGAATTAACGGATAATTTCTACTAAAATAAATGATTAAATTTATTCTTCTTGAAGATCACAGAAATTATTTCTCATGGAAGTTGATAATTTGTAAAAAAAAAAAAAAAAAAAACAAATACCGCTCTCTTTCTCTCTCTTAGTTAACTGCACACACACATTTATGAAAAAAAATTGTCTACATACTTACATTATTTATTATTAAATTATCATAAAATTATATTAAATCAGAATAAATCATTCACTTACTCTTAACTAACTGTAGAATGTCAGTACAGTCTAAATATCAATTAGCTAATACGTAAAGATGCATTTTATTAAGAATATACATTGAATATTTTCAAGATATTTACCTAATGATTCAAAAATATGCCCAACAACTTGAAATTCTCTTCTTTTTTCAATTTCAATACACTATTAAGGTGGGAAACAAAGAAATTTTAATGTTGCTTGAAATTTTTGAGAATCTGTAAGCTATATCAAAAACCTATATTTTAGGTCTTTACAAGTTATCAACCAATTATCATTCCTCTTGGGAATTATCATCCAATAGGGTTTCGACATTTTGTAAACAATCTTACATGAAAGAAACTTTTCCAATGGGGATGTGACCAATTATTTTACTAGTCTGGCAATAATTCCTCCTCTCTCCTAACATCTCAGGTAGGATACGTTTTTTAAAGTTCCAGCAGTGGAGTGAACTGCTTTTTCTTTGTCTAATGGAGCATGGCATGGATAGAAACATGAAGGTATTAATGATTTTGTGAGTAAAATTTTAGAATTGGTAGTAAAGAGAGGATTGAATAGTGTTAGAGTGACTTATGAGTGTTGAGTGGGATGAACGATATAATTGGTAGAAGCGAGCGGAGGGTAGGAGAGGGAGTAGGGTCTGCCGTGGGTGAGGGGGAGCAAGCGCTCCGCTCTCGCCGAGGCAGGGTAGAAGGAGAGCGGTAGGTGAGAGGGTAGAACTGCCGATGGGAAGGGGTGAGCGGGGCTCAGCCCTAGCCGGGGCAGGGAGGAAAGGACAGGGAGTAGGGGAAGGAGAGTGGTTAGGTCTGCTGAGGGGAAGGGCGACGTTTGGACTTCAAGGAGGACAGACGCACGAAACTATGGAGCTTTCTAAGCCTAACGTGGGCGCCCAGGCGCCGAACGATGCGATGGACACCGGAACGGTGACTCTGGAGAGCAACGACCAACCACCAACAGCAAAGGAAATTTGCTACACTCACGCCATCCTTGCGAAGCAAGAAAAAATTATCAGACAAAGAATCGAGCACCTAAACGGACTCATAGACATAGAAGAAGAGGACCCAGAAGTCAGATCCCAACCACTACTAGAGGACTTGTATCAGCAAAAGAAAACCTGCCAAGCGGAACTGGACAAAATTCTAGGTGAGATGAACTTTATTTCTCCTTGCCCTTTAAAAAATTGCCAGAAACATCATAGCAAATCTACTATTAAAAATCTTAGGAAACGCATGGCTGAGTCATGCAGTTTAACTGAAAACAAAGCCGCATCACCTTCTGCAGTTAGCCAAACTAGAGCTCCCAAAGCTCAACGCGTTATTGACGCAAATTGTTTTCAAAAACCTACAAAAACTGCAAAAAAGGCAGTCACTAATGAAAATAATAATGTAAACTTAACCACGAGCAATAGCTTCAATGCGTTGGGGGCAATTGATCCCAATATGGCGGACGCTGACATCCCCCCCACACACACACCTCCAAAGATTCAACCGGTAATGCTTAGGCTTACTCAGAACTACAACATCATCATCCAGGCCATAAACAGGGAATTCCCGAATTCAGCCTGCAAGCTATCGGGACAGTATATAAAAGTCTCACCCAACTCAGAAGATGATCACCGTGGAATTACCACTCTCCTGACCAATCTAAACGCTGAATACTACGTGATTCAACCCCTAAATAATCGTCCTTTGAAAATTTGTGTAAAAGGACTTCCAGTGCACGCTGATGTGGAGGACATCAAAGAAGACCTTATCTCTAAAGGCATCAAGGTAGAGAAGGTCGTTCAACTCAAGCAATTAAAAACAAAATTCCCACTCCCCATTTTCATGGTAGAAATCCGTAGGGGAGATGACGCCCTGGAAATCTATAAAGTACAATCCATCATGCACATCATTGTCAAGATAGTACCTTTTAAAAAGAAGCAAGGAACTACGCAGTGTTACAACTGCAATTATTTCCACCATTCTTCACATAATTGCAGAATGAATGCCAGATGCCTCAAGTACGGTGAAAACCACCACACTGGGGAATGCACTATTAAAGAAAGGTTAGAAAACCCACTATGCATTAATTGCAACTCTAACCATATGGCCTCTTGGCAGGGATGTCCGCTGTTCCCTAAAAAGAAACCAGCAAAAGGTCAGTCTACTCAGAAAACGGAAAACAGGAACCTCCTTCCCACCCGACCCGTAACTGCAGGTGTTACTTTTGCGAACATTTGCAGTAACGAAATCACCCAAGAGATGGCGCCACAAATAGCCCAAATGTCAGCCGAAGCCAAACACCAGTTTGAACCGGCTACTGCCCCTATTACCACCCCACAACCAGGAAACTTTAATTTCATTACAGCCATTGCAGAGCTACAAAACCTATTTAATAAATTCCCGAAAATATTCGAAGCCCTAAACAACATGTCGAAAGTCACCAGCGACTTCGACAAGCTCAACATTTTCATATCGGGTGTAGTCGCGACACCACCCACTTCCAATAATTAAAATTCACAATTCTCGGACTCAAACTGGTGTTTTGGAATGCCCAAGGTGTAAAGTTCCACGAAGTAGAATTAAGGAACTTCATAGATAAGCACAACCCTGACTTAATACTAATCCAAGAAACACATCTCGGACCAGGAATGAAATTTTCAATTCCAAACTACACCACATATAGAAATGACAGACCCACCACAAACAATCGCTCGTATGGCGGAACTGCAATTCTTATTAAGAAACCTCTCCCCCACTACAATATCCCAACACCCACATTAAACGGTGCAGAGGTAACTATCGTTGCACTCACCCCAACAGATGGAAACCCAATACTCATTACCTCGATGTATATACCCCCATCTGTCAGAGTCACTCCCGTTCCAACAGACATAAATACTATTCTAAATCTAGGGCCGACTTCACTAATATGCGGAGATTTAAATGCTAAGCATACTACCTGGGGCTGCACATACAACTCATCGAGAGGTAATGCACTTAAAAACTTTGCCGATCTGAACGGCATAGATATCTTAGCCCCTCCCACTCCAACACGATTCGGACATAACTCCGCCTCCACCATCGACATTGCTCTTACGGCGAACTTTGATTGGCCCTTCCAGATACACTTGCTACCGGAGTTAAGTAGCGATCACAACCCAGTTCTCATTCACTTTGCTTCTCAAGAGAAGTTTAAGCTTCCTTCGCCGAAGCTCCACACCAACTGGGAATCGTTTAGAAAAACACTCCTTGACACAACCATCAACACTTTTACACTCCCCAAAGCGCACAGAGGAGAGGATATTGAAATTGAAGTAGCCAAACTAACACACAACATTTTAAGTGCACACCAAAACGCCTCAAAACCAATCCAGACAAACAAACAGACATTTATCGGCAGAGAGCTTAGAAACCTTTTTCGAGAAAGGAACAAAGCCAAAAAACTTAGGCAGTTCACAAGATTCCCTGCTGATAAACAAAATTTAAACAGAATTCAAAACGAAATAAGGCGTAAAGTGCACTTACACAAACAAAAAGATTGGGAAGAAACTCTTGAAAACCTGAATGCTGAAAACGGCACTCTATGGAATATGTCAAAAGCACTCAGAAAGAGAAGACCCCCTGTTTCCGCCCTAAGCGGCCCAACTGGTATCGCCCTGAGTGACGCAGACAAATCTGAAACACTCGCTGACTCACTTCAGAGTCAGTTTAAACTAAACGACCTAAATTCACCAACACATGATAGCACAGTGAAACACGTCGTTCACGAATTCTTCATGAATAAAGAAAACTTCGAAAACTCCCCCCCACCCACTCCACCTCTTGCTTCAGAAATCGCAAATTACATCAAAATCCTAAAAATTAATAAAGCACCAGGTAAGGATGGTATCACAAACAAAATGATTAAAAATCTTCCATATCTCTGCATCTACCAACTCAGAAATATCATCCAAAATATGCTTGACATCGGTCACTTTCCGGATTCCTGGAAAACTGCCACAATCATACCGATCCGGAAACCTGGAAAAGATCCAACTAAACCTGAGAGTGCAGACCTGTATCCTCCTCTCAGTGTTAAGCAAAATCGCAGAAAAAATTATCCACAATAGACTGAGCAAATTCAATAGTGAAAATGACATCCTGATCCACGAACAGCATGGATTCGTTCCAGAGCTCTCCACATCACACCAACTACTCAGAGTGGTGGAACTAGTTAAAACTGGATTCTACAAAGGACAACTCACAGGTGCAGTTTTCCTTGATATTCAGAAAGCATTCGACCGGGTCTGGCACACTGGTCTACTTTATAAACTAATAAAAATTAATACACCCCCTCATCTAATCAAAATTATCAAATCTTATTTAGAAAATCGAAATTTCTCTGTCATCATCAATGGAACTTACTCTTCACCAAGAAATATCGCAGCAGGAGTCCCGCAAGGAGGAATTTTATCTCCGACCCTCTTCAACTACTTCGTTAACGACATCCCAAAACATCCAGACACAACTCTCTGCTTGTACGCAGATGACACTGCGATACTAGCACGTCACTACTTCCCGAAAAACATAGGCCAAGCACTAAACAACCACCTCAAAGATTTAGAAGTATGGTACTCAACTTGGAAAATAGCCCTGAATGTTTCCAAGACAGAGGCCGTCTTCTTTAATAAAAATAATAGAAACATTGAACCTGACATATATCTAAACAATAACAAAATCCCCTGGTCCGGGTCTACAAAATACCTCGGTGTTACGTTAGATAAGAAACTCCCTTTCAAACAACACGTAATACTAATTAAGCAGCAATATAAAGCAGCAGTCAGTAAAATTTTTCCCCTTCTCGCGAGAGACTCTACATTAAATAGAACCAACAAGATGCTTATCTATGCACTGATGCTTAGACCTATCCTGACTTACGCCTCCCCTGTCTGGGCCCACTGTGCACCTACTACTATGGATATCCTAGAAAGCTCTCAATCCAGCATCCTACGAACTATAGTAAAAGTACACTGGTACATGCGCACTGCTGATATCAGAAATTCATTAAATTTCCCAACCATCAAGCAATTCATCAAGAAACTAGCGAAAAACTTCTACAATAAAATCGATATCTCCACCAACAGAACTATTCAGGCAATATAGAAATATACTCCAATCAATAATAATCAACTTCTGCACAGACCACGTGAAATACTACTTGATTAATTCTCAATTTCTCATCATCATCATTTCTCTACACCGTTTCCTGCCAAAATCTACTTCAAAATGACAAGCATCATCAAAAGCCAATAGGAGCGCACCAAGCATCCAATAGAAACGCTCCCTCTCCACATTCAAGAACCGACTTCAATTTCTTCTTAACCAGACATGAGGAATAAGTCAAGATACTTCTACCAACGCCACTAATATTAGCCTCACTTAACAGTAATAATAATCAATAGCATTTATTTAAAAATTTAAAACTTTTAAGATAAAAAGGAACCACCTTCAAGAATCTTCTCTTTCTCGTCGTCAGCACTCTGACTATACCTTAATGTCCATTCTGCAAATAAAATGGACTACTCAGATTCTAATATCTAATAACTTAAATTTAAATTTAATTTTTAAATTTTTAAAATTTTACTGATTCATAGTTATTATAACTTTTAATGTTAATTGTAAAATTAATAACTAAGCATTACTCGTTTAACTTTTTTACTCTGGCAATTCATTATTTTTTTTTCAATTTTTGAATTAACTTCTGGGCAAGCTGAAAACCAAAGTTCTGTCTCACCTCCAACTAATTAATTAAAACTGGGGATTAAAGCCCGTGAGGGTTATGCACCCCAATATAAAGTCACGTTCCTTCCCTGAGGGGAAGGGGGAGCAGGGTGGAGAGGGAGAGAGAAGGTAGAAGGGGAGAAACGGTAGGAGAGAAAGTTTTTGATCAGCTGTTCGCAGCTGATCGAGGTGGGGAAGTGGGTCAAGTTTCGGTTTGTCGTAGGTTTCTTTAAAAGGTCAGATTTTGGATTGATGCAAGGCGATGATAGTAGTTAATTTCTTGAAAGATGGTAGATTGGGCGTTGATGGTTGGGTTGTTGTGGTTTTCAATGCTATTGAGAAATGACTCACAGAGCTTGTGGATAGTTTTTGCGATGGAGGGTATCTTGAGTTCAGTATGAAGGAATCGGATTGCCATGTATCTAGGGGCTCTTGCGATGTGTCGGAGGAAGATGTTTTGGGTTCTTTGTACTCTGTTTCTATGATTGATGGCGGTGCAGTCCCAGATTTGGCAGCCGTAGGTGATCACTGGTAGGATGTAAGTTTTGTAGATTAAGAGCTTGTTTGAAAGAGATAATTTTGACTTTTTTCCAAGTAGAGGTTGTAGAGAATAGAATTTTCTGGAAGCTTTTTGGATGATGGACTCGATGTGATATTTAAAGGTGAGTTTTGGGTCTAGCTGGATACCTAGATAGGTGACTTGATCAGCCCATTCTATGTATTCATCGAAGAAGTGGATAGGAGGAGGTGGGTTGTAGGGTCTATTGCTGTGGTTGAAGAGGATGGCGTGGGATTTGCTTGCATTGATTTTGATTCTCCAGAGAGAAAGCCAGTCTTCTAGGATCCCGACGTAATCTTGGAGGATATATTGGATTTCAGTGATAGATTTGTTTTTTGTTAAAATGGCCGCGTCGTCCGCAAAAAGGCAGATTTCAACATAGGGTGAGAAAAAAAAGTTGGTATATAAAGAAAAAATTTGGGGAGAGATCAAACTTCCCTGTGGTGTTCCTGCAGATATATGACATATTTTAGAGAGCTGGTGATGAAGTTTAACTTGAAATGTTCTGTTTGATAAATAGCTATTTATAAGTTGAATGAGATAAGTAGGAAAGTTGAGTTGGATGAGTCGGAAAATCAGTCCCTTGTGCCAGATGCGATCAAACGCTCTCTGTACATCAAGGAATAGACCACCTGAGATGATTTTATTTTTGGAATTAGATTTTACGAAATTTACTACTCTAAGTAGTTGATGGCAGGTTGAGGTCTCCTCTCGGAAGCCATGTTGATGAGGAGGGATGATATTGTAGATGTCGGTGTAACGTCGTGATCCCTGAATGTGTCGAATGAAATGGTAAACAAGGGATCACACAGCTTAAGAGGCGATAATTCTTTATTTAACAAAGATTAATTTAAGTTTACTCTTTTCCGCCTAGATTCTTTTTACACCATGCTACACATCTAATTACATAGCACCGAGGCAAAACGCATATATCTACACAGCACGTCTAAACACTTATAGTTCAAAAAAAAACTCCATTATCTCAGTATTCGAAGTAAAAGATTAAGTTCGCAAGCGAAGGCAATCGCCTCCCACTTATAGCTGTATCGCTTTCTCCGCTCCTTAGCAGGAATCCTCTTTCTTCTCTTTCACCCTTTTTAAGACCTCGGGTAGGTCTCTCCCCCGCCTTCCTTTTGAGTTATTTTTCTTTTTTCCAAGAACAACCCAATCAAAAAGAAACTCCGTTTTGTCCCCTGCAACACTATTCGCTCGAATTGGACAATGTCCGTTTTTCCCCTGTGCAAGTCGGTGTCGGGCGTCACACAGCTAGGCCATAAAGTCCCAAAATATCCATGACATGGATCGACAATACCTCAAAAGAGGATTCAACTTTGCCGCACCTGATTTTGTTCTTTATTGCCATTAAGTTGTATATTTTCAATGAATGGGAAGCTGGGAAACGAACGGGGTTCAAAACTAGTCTGTGGAGGGGTTATTTATAGCCTACGCTACATCGGAGAAGTGCTGTATACGTTTAAGGATGATTTTTTCAAAAATTTTTGCTATTGTAGAGATGAGGTTGATAGGTCGGTAGTTGTTAGGATCTTGAAGGTCTTTTCCTGGCTTCGGAATCATGGTGATGACTGCGTGTTTCCAGGCTTGAGGAAAATGATTTATTTGAATACATCTATTGAAGATTTTAGTGAGATAGGTGATGGAGTTGAGAGTAAGGGATTTTAGTGCAAAGTTTTTGATTTTGTCTGGTCCAGGAGCTTTTTTAATATCTAGTTTGAGGATGATTTCCATGACTTCGTTGGGAGAGGTGAGAGGAGGGTTGTTGGCGTCGTGTGGAGTGTTGAGGAATCGGTTTACTGTGTCTTCCACCATAATGGTGTGCCGTTGATTTTCGGGTTCTTCGTTGACTCTCTCCTAACATCTTGCATTTCAAATGATGCTTCCCTATCATCTCCGATCCACCCCTTTTAAAGGAATCTTTAAATAGACGCCTTTCTAGAGGAACAGGCCCCCATCATTAGCATATGAGAGGAGGAGCCTGTTACTACCCTACCTCCAATACAACCATAATTCAAATTGACAATGGCAAGTCAGAATCGGTGACAAGTAGTCCCTTTGACGAGAAGAACAAAAAGATTCCCCCGATTGTGATTGACTGGTACATTAAAAACAACATAAAGATCTTTTCTTATCAATTCTGTGAAAATTACAGCATTGAATCCCACCCTTACCAAGAGTATTCTAACTACAAATACCCAACAAAAAAGAAGGAAGAACAGTTGAAGTTGAACATAGAACAGTTGAAGCACCTTCTTTCACCTCCTCCCCTCCGCCTTTACACTTCAAAATAATTTTCCCACCTCTTTACTAGCCCCTTTGAAATCCAAAGATAAAATCAGTGTCCTACATAGTCTACAAGTAAAGCTAATATATGATCTAAAAAGGGCTGAAGCAGACAGACCACATACTTTGGGGGAAATCTGTCGGTTTAACATTTATTGGCGTCATCTAGAAGCAGTGCAGCGGAAGTTTACAGGCGTCTTTGAAACCAAGCAAACTTTCTTCTTGGTAGCCAAGCTCCTTTCGAGAACATATGCCTTCCGCAAAAGGAGTGGAGCTCGTTAATGTCAATCACTTTACTGCACCTTTTTATTCAGAGTAGGGAGATAAGACAACCATTGTACACCGCTTAAGGAATAAGCCCTTTTTTCCCATTTTTGTCCCAGTCTACATAAAAAAAAAAACAATTCTCGTATTGCTTTAGTGCATTTAAAATGTCTTTAAGGCTTTTTAAAATATATTTGTAAATATTCTATCTTTCCTTCTTCGTGTATTACATCGGAAAATAATTAAGATTTTAAATTGAAAATTTCTACTCTTACTTGAAGTATTTTGTAATAGAAATCAATTCGGATATTGCTTTTAATATGTCCTAAATTAATAACTTTACTTTACTTGCACAAAAAAAAATTATTTTGCTCAATTTGATAATTCCTTATTATTTTGAGTAATTTACTTTAATTAGTGTAACAAATTTGGCATAATCTATGAAGATGTTATTATTAGTACAAAATGTATGAACTGATATATAATATTTAATTAATTTTTTTTAATAATTTTAATTTAACTATGTTTCATATAAAATTTAATTAATTTTAATTTTTAATCTAACAATTTGTATTATTTCTATTATTATTGTGTAAAATAGCTCTCTAAAATATGATTTTTTACGATAAGAATAATTAATTAATTGATTATTTTACATCGTACATACTTCGTTATTTGGAAAAAAAAATTTAACTTCTGATTTATGTTTAATCTTTTTATTAATGGTTTTAGAAGAAACGCATATTATATAAAAATGTTATCGAGGAAAGTTTTATAAATTTAACTGGTAGTTTTTAACATAAAGCTTTCAAGTTTTTCTTTCAATTAGATTGTATAAAATAGGATAATTTCATATATTTTCATGACGCAAAAGAAAACAAATATTACCAATACAGATAAAACCATACTTAAAAATAGTTCAGTTCAATATTTTTATTATCAATTAAAACTATGAAACTACTTTAAAATTTATTTGTAAGTTATAATGCAATTTGCGAATAATTTACACACAAGTAAGTATCCGTAATTTGTTTGAACAGTACACAAATGTATTAAAATTATTTATTAATATTAGGATTACTGAAGGACAATTTTTGTGATTTTATATAAACACAATATGTTCAATTTATGCTCCAGTGCATTACCTAAATTTGGGAAGAATGTGTGCTTTAATAATTACACTGACAAATTGTGTCTTTTAACGAAATTGAGTTGAGCTATTTTGTAGAATTATAAGAAAATAATTATGTTCACCGTAGACACACATAAAATCTGAAGATTGTAAGAAAGCCTTGGAATTGTAAATGCGTGACATTTAGAAAAAATAATAGCAAAGAAAAAGAATTTAAAAATTTTAAAGGTGAATGAAATAATATGGCGCACTCTGTGAAAGAAAATTAAAATAATGCACTAAATAATACAGCTGGAACTATGAAAGATTTGTAATAAATTTTTAATAGTGCTAAAATTAAAATAGGGTGATATAATTTTTTTTTTAATATTCTGTTATTTTTAGGGTGCCGTTTCCTCATTACTTTGCATGAATAAGTAATTCAAAAATGGAAGAAATATATTTTGAAACAGCATTCAGTTCATCCTTGTTTGATAATTTCTTTACATAATAGCGGTGAAAAAATAAATCTTTATCGAAAGTTTTAATTACTTCACAAAATACTATATCCGCAAGAAAAAAGATTATTTTTTAGTTATACTCTAATAACAGTACTCGAAAAAGGGGGGAGAGGATTTTTTTTTTAACAAAATTTAAACATAAGTAAGTATTAGAAAATATTATATACTCAGTAGAATGAATGTTGAATTTATTCGAACTGATCAAAATTAATTAAAAAAAAAAAAACTTTAGAAAACATGAGCTGTTATACAGAGCTTATTTGTATGTTAACAACAGTTTATTTATTACCATGTGTTTCCTTTGTTTGTATTCATTTATGATATGCTTGAAAATATTTTAAGACTTTTTTTTAATTGATATTCAACTTATTGATATGCAAATTTTTAAAAAATCGAGAGAAATTGAAAAATTAAAACAGAAACTAGCAATGCCTACTTTCTCCCCCCAACCTTGTTTTTCTCTTCTACAATCTTTAAAAAAACAAGTTTTTATACGTGAAATTGAATTTTTAAACACAAGAAAAATACAATACTAAATATATAATTCATAGTAAGAGGCCAATTTTTGTGTGCGCTTTCATTTTTATTTTAATTCTAAAATTCTACCAAGGATTTCTCGACTTTACCACTACTACAGAAGTTGCATTCAAATAAAATATTCTACTTCATTTTTTTCTTAAGTTTAAAACTAAAAATGATATATTATCATACTTGGTTGTTAGAATACTGTCGTGGAAAAACTCGTATTTTCTTTCTTTCCCCCCCCCCCCTTCTAACATTAGGTAGTTGAAACTCATAGGACAGATAAAACTTCAATAAATCTCTTTAGTGTTCAACCATTCTAAGCCTATCTATCTGAATCTTTGAATACGTAATGTGTTTAAAGGTTAATTTTCAAAAAGTGTCGGGTACAATCTCCTACAGAAAAGTTACAAGTCGTAACAAACCTTATACAAAGGGAAACGAGATAATTGCTTTCAGGGGCAATATTCTTTCGCAAATGTCGCATTCATTCTCGATTTTCGTATGATTATACATCATTCTCGATTTTCGTATGATTATACATCATTCTCGATTTTATTAACATTATACGTGACGACAATTCCTTTCTTACAAAGTCGTCGTGGGTGTCCAGCTTATACCTCCATAAAACCTAAAATTTTTAAATATATATTTGGGATTAAAAAAAATTTTTTTTGACAGTGTGTGTTTCAGTCGGTTCGTGAGAGAAAAACTTTTCAAAGTTGATTAAAAGCTACATTTTATTAACAATGAATCAAGTGAAATGGTTCTGCAACCATTTTCATAAAAAATGTAGCACCTAAAAAAATTAATTTTGTTGAAGCCATAAAAAATTTAAGGGTCAAAAGTCGCACAGAAATAGTTTTAGTTTTTTTAGTGACATAAAGGATAAAAACATTTTGTAAAACATCAAAAATAGCAGATTTATAAGCTTCATTAAGTATCTGTTTGTCTGCTAGATATAAATTGATTCTATTTTCTTTAAATTAAAATGTTTTTGTTTTCCAGGTCACTTCAACTATTTAATTTTATTAAATAAATGTTTATTATATATTTGAGATGGAATTTTTATGGAAATAATTCTAATAAAGGGAGCTCAGGAATGTTTCCACCCCGATTCTCAATATTTGTAGGTTCTCTTCTAACGTTATTCACTTCGTGTTTAGAATAATGTTACCCTAAGAACTGAATTCAAAATCATATTTTTTTCCTTTACATATTTTTATTATCACTTTTTTCATTTTTTTTTGAAACTCAAAAATCTGAGTATTACTCTTAGAATTTAAGCAATTTTTTTTCTATCTAATACACACAAAACATGCTATTGTTATTGAAATTATATATGAAAAACAAAAGATTAAATTCATCACGAATAACTTTTTTTTGTAGAAAAGATATATTTATCAATTATTTTACTTATTTTGGGGAAGAATACGTAAGAATTTTCTTAAGAATAATATACATCTTTTTTAATTACTATTTGATAAGAAGCCATTACTAATGGATTAGTAATATAAATATCAAAAAGCACAGCTGATTTTTTTTAAAAAAAATATCATATTTATTGAATTTTAGACAATTGATGCTAGTAAAGAATTTTTAAACAAACATATATTTAGTGTACATATGCTCTTTATTAGCGTATAATGAGTGTGTCACTTCACAGATATTTATTTTGAGTTTCAAAGAATTCAACAATATTAAAACAGTTCATCATTGGGTTGATGTCATTGAAGACCCGCCGTGTAGTCGAGATTGATGCACGTTAAATCTGTCGAGGCTCAAAGTCCTTCCTTTGGAGTGGTGTAGAAGTTAGAAGAGGTAGTACCAGCTCAGGTGTCATCCTCGTCACATGACGAGGTTCAAAATTACGAGGCCTGTCCCCAATGGTCCTTGTGTTGCTTTTAGTGTGACGTTAATAAAACTTTTTAATCAATCACCGTTAATTTGAGAAAATCGGAATTTAATTGAAATTGTATAACATTCATAAAGATTCAATATTTTTCTTTTCTTTTCAATTAAACTTCTTGATTATAAAGACTAATATTCTTGAAGAACTTCACCCTTAATTCAAAATAAAAATTTCAACATTTAAGTATATGATTGCATGAATTATTTAGATACATACAAAATAATTTTATAAAATTTACAAATTCTTAATGTGTTTACTAAAGATTGTGAAACTGAAATATATAATCATGCTACATACATTTAAACATGTTTTTGAATATTTGATCTTTGACTGAAGGGAAATAAACATTCATTTGGCAAATGCAATGTTTTATAATATATTCAGAGTAAAAGTTTAAAGCAACGCCTTCAAATATTTCAAAAGATATATTGCTGTGTGGAATAGTTAAAGTTTTCCTTCATAATTACACTAATGAATATTCATACAATATCCGTATTTCTTTGCCTAAAGACAATTTTAAACTATTCCAGGGATTCTCAACTCATTCAATCTCCGGAAGCCTTTGTTAATTTTGGTTCCCACCTGCTACTTATGGCTTGTAAAACCAGGACTAATTCTAAGTAATAGATGAAAATATGTGGATTTCCTGGCACTCCTGAATGGCTCACAGATTCAAGAACTGTGATTAATTTGAAGAAATCTCTAGGAAATCTAGACGTATTGACACCTCTCCCCCAAATTTTTTTTATAAATGTTTATTCGATTTAGAGATAAATTTTGGAATATCTTCATCGAATCTATATCGATGTGGTTCATAACCTCGACTTTCATTTAGTGATAAATTAATCTATTCGAAAACATTAAATGCATTCAAGAAAGATTTGAAAGTAAAATCCATCTCTTAATTTATTGCTAATTGGCAGATTTTTTCCACTATCATTAAATAACAATCCTACTTTATAAACAAGTTCTTCGCCCAACAATGAAGTACGCGGTCTTCGTTCTGATGACAAAATTAATGTTTTTACAACTATAGAAAAACATGAAAAACCAAGCACAAACAATGTTCTCAAATCTATATTATAAATTTAGATTTGCCTATTTTATACGAAAAAATTGTAGCCTCTAAGGCCACTCTAATAATTTAAATTTTTATTTCTCAGTGCACTCACAACTAATGAAAACAGAATTGCATTTCCGCATATCTCTTTCAGACAGTTTGTCGCATCTTATCTTCTTCTTCCTTTACCAATTTTACCCCAATGGTAAAGAATAAACAATAACCCACTGGAGCCCATTAATGATCTAATTTTAGTGGCATTGATTATTGTTTCATTAATGCTGTACGAAGAATCAACACTTGGACTATTGGAGATAGATCTCATTATTTTGAACATCGGTTAAGTGACGAGGACGACACTTGAACTGGAATTCCACTTACCAAACTTCCACACCTCGTCAGTGCAAAAACTTGGAGTGTCATCAGATTTAAAGTGCAATTCCCCCCCCCCCCCATTTTCAGTGGATCTTTAGAGAAATATAGACTGGAACCCACGATTTGAGGAAAACATTTTCAAACAATGGAGTGTGATTCGTATTAAACGAAATTGAACCTCAAATTTTTAAATCGGTGGGAATCTGATATTAAGAAAATGAGGTTCACTCTAGCGTCATGTTTGTTACTGAACCGTGATTCAGAAATACGACATCCATATCGTACTGGTTTTGTGTAGTTTTTACAGGGATTTTAATTTAAGCCAATCTAATTCAGAATTTACGTATGTATTTAATTCGGAAAGAGTAGTATAACAATTTTAAAAAAGAAGAATATAATCTTTAATAAAAGGACTTTACATATTGAAAAAAATCGATGATTCATATTTTAAAAAAATTCAAAAGTCTCTCTTTTTACTTTATATTATAATAAGTTTAAAGCATTCACAAATTGATACTTTCTTTGTAATAAATAAGTGAAGTACACTATACAAAGTTATTAATCTAAATGATTATCATGTAATTTATTAAAAACAGATTCAAGAGTTTTATATATATAGTCAGCCATTTTGAAATTTTTAGATTGTAAATTTAATTCAATGAGTTAATTCTATTTATTGAATGCACCTAAACACTCTACAGAAACAATAATTAATTATTTAAAATAATTTAAGTGGTACCCTGAGATTTAATACATGTTCCCGATTTTTCTGAGTCTATCAGAATGAAAATCATATTATTTGAAAGATCCATCATATCTCTAGGATAGAATGAACTTTAGTTTTATAGATTATTCGAATCTGTGAATGAGAGAACTGTGCAAGGCTTTAAAATTTAAAAATTCAGCACTTGTTTATGTTTCGTTTTGGCTCATTATACGTGTTAATTTTTCATAATAACAATTCATAATGGAAAAATGTGTATCAATTGTAATTGTGCTTCATTGCTAATTACGGAAATATAATGAGCAAAACGGGTAAAAAACTTTAAAACAATACCTGTGTAATATGCTAAAAACCCAATTTAGCAAAAACAGTTCCATAACAACATCAAACTTTGATATCATTTAATATAAAACAATGAAAAAATAAGAAAAAGGGAAATAAAAAAAAAATTAAAATATTTTGTTGCAATTATTCTTAAATAAGTTTAGAACTGTTTAACTGTAAGAAACTTTTGATACCGAGATAAGATATAACTTAAAAGCGTTTTAACATTTTTTTTGTCACAAATCATGCTACAATACTCGGCTTTTGTTCAATCAGTAACAAATCAAACACTTTGAAATATACTGCTGAATTTTAACAGATATGTTATGAATTCCAAAAAAAGTTGATAATTCATTCCTGCATTACACATCATTCATCTAGATTCAACTTCTATAAAATTTTTAATCAAATATTTTGTATTTGAAGAGAACAACAACATTCTTCTCTACAGATATTATCAATCAACTTTTTATAACTATTTTCACAGATACAGTGACGAGAATGTGTTAATAATCTTCCATAAATTTTTGAAAAGTCATTTCTCATGTTGTGAATGAAATACTCTAAGAAATCAGAAAAATATTGATAAACAATGAGAATTTTTTTAAAAAGTAAAAGGTTAAAAAAATGAATTACTTGAAGGAGGAAGAGAAAAAAAAGTTAACACATAAAATTCGTTATTATAATTTGAACAATGAAATACTTGATGTCATAAAGAATCTAAATTATTTACAATACACTATTAGACGTGAACATATTTTTTTACAATTTTTTTAAATTGAAATACGATTATCAGTACAACTTAAATATATGTTTGAAAATGCTTTTGTATTGCAGGAATATTTTATTCAGTAGATTTTAATGTTGTTTCTACGATAACTATTTTTTGCAGTTTCTTAAAAGAACAGAAAATGTTGAATTCCATTTTACTCTAGAATTATTATACTTTTTCTGAAATTTCTGAAATAACCTTATTAGAAACACGACAAACATTAAAATAAGTTAAAGTTTTTATGTTCGTTATATAGCATCCAAATATACCTTGGAAGCTATTTAAAAAAAATTCACGTATTTCCCTTAAATGAAATTCACATTAAATTAAAAAAAAAATTAAAAGCTTACAGTGGAGACTTTTAATGTCTGTGGAGAATACGGATAGCAAAAGTTTTGAACGCATAAAAATTTGCTGTATTGATATAATAAATCTATTTTCAAAAAAAAAAAAAAAAAATATTTGGATTTATGCTAGATCAGTATCGAAAAACAAGTTATTGATTGGAGTTTTATAAATTTAAATATTGTTTACCATCTGGATTTTAACATAAATTATACTTGAAATTATGAAGTCAAATGCTAGTTCATTGTAATTTTAAATGAAATATTTTATTTTATCTGTATTAGAATGGAATTAAACAACTGAATCCTATAAATTTATTTTTACTTTTCTTGTGATTAATTCAATGTTTCAAAGCAAGACGCAAGAGAGGTTTTCCAGTTTTGATCTGGAAGTTGTAATGACTCAAGGGCGAAAGTATTTGTAGGTAGGTGTGTTAAGTCGAAATAATTCTGATTCGAAATTTTTGCACTTTCACATGGAGAATATGTTTTCCATTTTTTTAAAAAAATTAAACTGCTGTTTGTAGAAAATGCAACACCATGAAGGAATCATCAGAATCAAATGAAATTCGCAGCAAATGTCAATTATAGGATATTATGCAAATTAATAAAGTTTCAGAGCCATCGCGCGTGCGCGGCGCGCGCAGCGCCCTCTGAATTGATGCTGAAAGCGTATAAATAAAGTGCTGTAGCGGGACGTTGAAAAAAGTCTATGATTATTTGTTAGTGGCAAACGTTTAGTGAGACCTGAGTATGCCTCCACGACGGAAGAATAAGAAATTCAAGCAACTTACGGAGTTTGAACGAGGGAGGATAATCGGCCTTCGAGAAGGAGGATTTTCCTATCGCGCAATAGCAGCTCGTATGCAGCGGAACAGTTCCACAGTGATGCGAGTTTGGAAGCAGTGGACCGACGAGCACCGAACAACTCGAAAAACAGGCACTGGACGACAGAAGGTGACGTCAGAGCGCGATGATCGACACCTGCTCCGCATGGCGGTGAATGATCGCACAGCTTCCTCCAGGCAGCTGGCAGCACGTTGGTCTACTGCTACAGGTGTACAATTGTCGGCTTCGTCAATTCGTCGTCGTCTGCTGCGCCGTGGATTGCGTGCAAGGGTGCCTTTATACAGGATTCCCCTCACGGCGAATCATCGACGGCTGCGTCGGCAGTGGGCTCTTGAGCACAGAGACAGGCGAGCTGATTGGCACCAAGTTGTCTTTTCAGATGAATCACGCTTCAATTTGTGGACCCATGATGGCCGTGTTCGTGTTAGACGTTATGCCGGTCAACGCTGCCTTCCTGAGTGTATTATTGAACGACATAGTGGTCGAACACCCGGAGTTATGGTCTGGGGTGCGATTTCGTATCATGGACGATCCAATTTGATACGAATTGAGGGTAATCTCAATAGCAACAGGTACGTCCGTGAAGTGCTACAGCCCGAAGTCGTTCCTTTCCTTCAAGGCATCCCTGGAGCTATCTTTCAGCAGGATAATGCCCGCCCACATGTTGCGCGGACTGTTCGAGACTTCTGGTCCGCACACCGCATGCAACTTCTTCCTTGGCCTGCTTATTCACCGGATATGTCGCCTATTGAGCACGTGTGGGATATGGTTGGTCGGCGTCTCGCTCGTGATCCGCGTCCTGCAGTTTCCAAAGACGAACTTTGGTTGCGCATACAAGCGATATGGAATTCTCTTCCTCAAGCAGATATTCAACATCTGTTTGACTCCATGCCACGTCGTATAGCAGCACTTATTGCAGCGCATGGTGGCTGCACCAAATACTGATTTCGGACGCTTAATTTGTTTCTTTTGTTTTGAAAATTTCATCATTTATTTGTATCAGTACAAGTCGTTTCTGCATTAAATTTCATTTGATTCTGATGATTCTTTCATGGTGTTGCATTTTCTACAAACAGCAGTATATTAATAAATGATCAATCATATACTTTAAGTTCGAAAGCTGTAATTTAATGTCTTGAAGTTTTATTACCAATTTGATTTTTAATCAGCTATTACAACAAAGGTAAATGTTTTTTTCTAGTTATATTATCAGTAATATATTAATTAAAAAACTAAAAGTAGAAATTCTAAATATGTTTACATAATTATAAAATGGTTAAAAATGTCCTTGATTACAACAATAAAAATTGAGAAAATGCAAATGCGAATCTGAGTATGTTATTTTTTGAAAAAATGCTTTTAAAATCCTCAGAATCAATCGTAATCAATGACATCCGTAAGGAATAATTTAAACAGTTTGCATTTACAATCAAATGACGTTGATTCAAATATTGCTAACTTGAATTAATTGTAAAGAGAATGCAATAAAATTATTTAAAAAATAGTTAAAGACATTTTGCAAAATGCTTAATCAAATACATTCTTGTCAAATTTGACATATGTTGAATTTTTTTTTTTTTTTAAAGAAAACCAATTTACTAAAAATAGAAACCAAATAATATAAGTTTTACATCATCTTATTAAGAAATGACGTTGAGAAATACAAAACTATTTGTATAAATTTACAATACATGTAATTCTATTCAAAGGAATTAAATGGAGTATTGAAAGAGAAGAATGAAATGAAATGTAGTATTATTTCATCTAAAATGCCCCAAAATTAAATGAAGTAAGTTTATTGAATTTCTTTTTCCTTGGAATCAGCATTACAAATGAAATGATTTTTTTCAATTTTTTCTATTATAATTTCATATTTGAACAGTTATGAAATAAATGTAATAATTACTTTAGAATTAAAAAAACAAAGGAGAAGAGAGAAAAATAAATCTCACTTGTAGAAATTCAGTCAATATTTTTTGTTGTTATTCTCACAAATTGATAAGTGAAAGTTGGTGAAGTTTTATAACGGGAGAGCAAAATACGGCTATGCTGTGCAAAAAAAGGTGTAACTATGATTTAAATATTTGAAAAATGGAAAAAAAGTAAAATTGGTTGACAAGAAGGAGAGTCGAAACATCGCTATCGTATCCCGGGGGCGCG
>BMAW01013477.1:0-24018 GCA_019974015.1 Nephila pilipes
AGTAAATACACTTCCATATGATATCTGTGTCATCTCAGCAATCTCACGGAGCTTCACTTTACGATTTTTCATTATAATTTTTGTCACTTCACTCACATTTTCCGGTGTAACGGCTTCCACAGGTCTACCCGAGCGTTCCGCGTCATTTGTGTCGGTACGACCACGTTTAAACTCGGCAAACCACCGACAAATCGTTGCTTTTGATGGACAAGAGTCCGGGTAACATTTTTCAATCCATTGTTTCGCTTGCATGGTGTTTTTACCCATTAAAAAAACAATGTTTTATCAGAACACGAAACTCGTTTTTTTCCATTTTTTAAACAAACTACAAAACGGCTTTACTCCAACCTCGATAACTCAGCTGTTTCTGGTCCGATCGACTTAAAAGTTTGACACGTTTCAAGCAAAGGTTAGTACTCTAGAAAGACCTGGTTACTGGTTTACTACGAGCGCCATCTCTGGGTTAGTCTCGGGAGTTATTGATTGATATGTTATACACATATATATATAGTAATTTCTAATAAGAGAACCCCCTCGTGGCTAAGCATTTTGTTCCATACAAGAGGTTTACTGTGTGTGTATATATGTGTGTGTACTAAAATGGGATTAAAGCATTTCTTTCCTAACGAAGCGGCAGTGATTTAAAAGGTCAGAATCAATAATCTGAGATACTCGTATTCTTTTTTATAAGCACTTTTTATCAATCATAGTTTTAAATAGATCTTTTTATGTTTATTTAACCGTTCTGTTGTCTTCAAATTGATTTTTTGTGTTTTATTTCTCAAATCACACAAATGCAAGATACTTCTGACTTAAATAGTTTTATTAGATGTTCGGGAATAGTTCCAGACTGTTACTAATTGTTAATTATAGTTAAAGACGAACATCGATTTTCTTGTTAATATAGAAGTAGGTTATAATTTTCTGTAGTAATTATTTAACTACAATAGAGAAAGAGAAATAAATATATTTTTGACGTTGATTCATGTTTTATAGAAAAGAAATTCTCAGCACTACTGCATGAAAATAAAATTTAATAATATTGCATAAAATATTCTTGGATTGCTTTTTTTTCTTTCGTTAAAATTTAAATTTTTACATTACATTCGTTGGATCTTGAATAACTTATTATTTAATTATTGAATTTAAGAGAAATAAATAGTTGTAGAAAAGCATGTTCGACATAGTGCATTTATAGTAGTTAATTACAGTATAAATTAACTGTACAACTTCGTGATTGAAGGAGGAATCTCCGCTGATTCAATTAACTGCATTAATTCAATACGAGATCGTAAGTGCATAAGAGATAAAGCACTCGCAATGAAGTGCTGTGGTGTTATCATCTTAGCGTGAATTCAACATATTGAGTGTAGGAGAAGCTTTATGTAGATGCTTCACTTGTTAGAGATCAAAGCATCTATGTGTCGTTTTCAAAGCCTCCAAATAAATTTCGTAAGTTTAAAGGTGGAAAATGAGTCAATGATTGTCTGATTATTATAAATTCTCCCAAAAATTTTGTTAATTGTTGGGTGAGCCGTCAAGGACAGCAACAGGTGAGCCGTCCGGGTCAAATAAAGCATTATTTTCTTCTAAGGCCAAACACTTCAAATAAGTCTGTTTTTTTTTTTTTTTTTTTTTTTTTTTTTTTTTTTTTTTTTTTTTTTTGTTTATTTGTTTCCATGACAAAAACATCTTTTTTATTTTTTAATAAAGAAAGTATGAGCTTCGTCTGGTTTGATAGTTCAAAATAAAAAAAAAAAGTTAATGACACGCGGAAAGATAATTGACTTAATTATTTTATTTATGCTAAACACCTCATTAATTATTTTATTTACCCATCCTCCAATTTCTATTACATTTCCTTAATAAAAGAATCACGAATATATACTCTAATGTATAAAAATTCTTACAGTGATGATAACAAAGTAATTTTATTCAACGATCTATGAATAATCAACGGTCACTCATTACATTATTCTATCCTAGAAAAAGATCCTTAGACTCATCTGATCTTTGTAGATCCTCTCTGACTTCACTCCCGAAGTTCCTTTCTCAATGCAGGTTTCATTTAGATGTCTCACATTGATAATACTTCATCTTAATATCTCAAACACCAACCAACTAACTCCAGTATTGAATTCTTCACTGGTTATAAATGCAGTTATTCAACCCTATTCAATACACTTAAATAATTATGATTTAATCTTCATAAGTCATGTTTCATTTATTGGGAAAGAGTTTCAATTCAAACAACATCATATTACAAGTCCCTAAAATATTAGTGGAAGAGGAAAGCGTGATAGAACTACTGTCATAAATAGTTCATTTAAGCTACACTATGAGCAAATGAAAATGAAAAAACGGATAATTTTTAAGCCATGATTAAGCGACTAGGATATCACCAGTTACCTCCAAAATGTTAACCTTCCGTTATACAAATACTTTGAGTGTTTTGTTTTTTTTAAATTTAATGAGCAACAGAGTTCAATTATTCCATTCCACATCGTTCGAAAGAATTGAATCTGGAACTTTCGACCATCTGTCCACTAGACTGCTACTTTACCAACAACTAAACACGACTCTTTATTTTATAGTGAAAATTATTATTACATTCGAGAGTTCCATTAATTAAAATATCTTATAAATGTTTGTAAAATTCCAATTTTGAATTCAAGTGGCAACAAAATGCCTCAGTATTTCCCACGTAAATGAAAGGCATTTGTTTCCTTTCGAGTCAGAAATACATATATTTAATTTCAGTCAAGAGCACGTTTTGTTAGTTTTTTTTTATATTTGGTTGATTTAATTGGCGCAAGGGCTACATTTGCCGAACTGATCCAAACACACTTTAGTTTACTAATAACTAAGTCTATTACATAAATAAGCGTTATAAATATATATGTCTATGATTCAAGCGTACGGGAAGGCGTAGAGAGAAAAAAGTTAAGTATTGGCGGTAAAAAATAGAAGGAAGATCGATAATAGGGAAAGATTACTAGAGTATCCCGAGAGCGCTTCACTAACGTTTACCAAAAACAGTAAGTTCCAACGATAAAAAAAACACTCAAGTACCTCAGGCTCATAAATCTTGAAGCTCATTAAGTATGGGAAGCTACTGACAGGCTCAAAGTTTTATGATGACTCTCAAACTTTCCAAATTATTAATATTTGTGGCAAACAGTTTCTCTAAATTTAAGAAATTTACTACATGATGTATACAAATTAGGTCATATTAGTTACTGAAGAGGATCTACAGTAACTAATATGATCTAATTCCCTAATATCTCTTCATTCCCTTGAACAAAATTTTATGTTCAAGGGAATGAAGATATCAGTTGAATTGATACCTCGTTCACCAATATTCCACTCCTCGTGAAGTAAAGCCTTTGCGGTATAGCTCGATCTAATTTAATAACTACTTTCTTTAGGTGGAATCAAAACTCGACTGAAATAAATCCGGTCTTGGAACTCAAGAGCTTAACGATTGAACTTCCGAGGCTCATATATTGCATGTGTGGTGGTTAAAAAATTTCAAATTCTATCCATAACTGAAAAAGAGGGGGGGGGGCCTAACCACTACTAATAATTTAAGAATATCAATTTTCATAGGATATTCAAATAATGTAAAGGCCATTAGTCAAGTTAACCAAAAATAAAAATATCTTGATTGTGTAATTCAAAGATTCAGAGATCAGTTCTCCGATTTAAGTGGGACTTTGCGTGTACAGAATTTACAAGAAATATATCAAGTCATGAAGTATTCCCATGTTAAGGAATCAGAATGTGTTTATATGTATTAATTGCTCCCCAAATAAAAATTTCCTGATGATCTAAAAGTTGGATAAACTAAAGTACTTATCGATGCTCCGTTATTTTAAACGTTTGATAGAATAAATCTATTCGAAACGGAGATTTAAATTATATTTTAATTAGGAGTCTATTCCAGAAATTTGTATTTAAAATCACATGCTTTTTTTAAAAAAAAAAAAGAATTTCACACACATCGCATACTCATTGCAGTTTCTCTTTAATTTTATTCATTTACTTCTCAGCTAATAACACTATAAGCGTTGTTATTGTTCTTTTTGTTCTTTTTAGCCATTACCAAAACCAAAAGATAACATAAAAACTTTAAGCAATCAAGTTAAGACATTTCGTGGTTAAACATTTAGATAATTTCAGAAGACTTAAGAAAAGAGAGAAGACAGAGAGAATTAGATTTGCATTCAACAATTCTTTCCTAATTTGTATACAGCGTTAGTTAATGCAAATAAATTTCTGAAGTAAAATTGAGTGCTTAACTTATTTTACTTTATTATAGATGTGAAATTCGTTTAAATTTAATTAAATTTAAAATTTCTTTTTTTAAATAAAATCATTCTTAAAAATTCTTTTGAAAAGTATATTTTAATTTCTGTTCTCAGAGAGAACTTTTATTATAGTTTTAATACGTTTTGAAACTATTCAACATCAATAGCATGCATTTGAAACTACATCAAACTTAACTTTTAAAATATATTTTACTTAGAAATTTCGTCTTTATAACTAAATTTAATGCTAAATATATTACTTTTATAGCATCAGATGTGGAGAAAAGCATCAAACTTCCAAATGTATGAATGTTTAAGGATCATCTAAAGCCACTAACACAGAAATAAAATAGGCATTACAATTAGTTATTTAATTATGTATGAATTTTTTTCCAATATTTCTTCATACTTAAAATAAACCAATTTTTTAATCACTATGAAAACTCTACATTCCGTTCACGTTTAATTTTGAATACGCTAATTATGTAAAGCTAATTTACAAGACATAACACTATCCAAATGAATTGAGAATGACAGTTATTCCAATTATCGGATGAAACTTAGGGTCCAAATCATTGCAGAATTCATTATAACACCTCCTCACATACTAGAATCTAATATCATATCTGAATGGTTCCCGGGGTGTATGAATGAACTAAAAGCCATAATTCTCGCCTAGCGTTTAAAATATCACACGTATTTTCCATATAGCACTCAGACGGTAAGGAGTTTCTATTATCATCAACATGATTTTCCATTTAATCTCTCTAGTCTTGCAAACTTCCACCATCCGTCATAATTTAGGAGATAGATCTGTTACCGAATTCGAAGCAAGACTAATGAGGTATTTACATTTGAAGTGTGGTATTCAATTTCAGAATACCGAATTGACATTCTAGTGGACTGTGGTCTAAAACCTGAATTAACTATTCACGTCTGCTTCTCCCACATTCAAAATCTCCTGTGGCTTCCACTTGTCTGTGAAAAGTGTTGTGGGCGACCACTCAAATTTGTTGACAGTTTTCAAAGAGTTCATATTAGTTATATGTATCGCCATGACACGTAGCAAAGCAAGAGTGACGTAAGCTATTCGTCTATTAATATTTTAATATGGATTTGTTCCATCCTAACATGATGGAATCCAAGCGACAAGGAAATTTTAAGATCCCATTTCATTAAAGGTAAGAATTTCTTTTAAGTGTTTTAGAAAAATTATTGAAAGTAAATTCATATATATATGCTTTTCCTTATGCAATTGTTCGTTCATTAATTAAAGGAATTAAATGATTCTTGTAATAAACATTCAAAACTATCCTATTTTTGCGGAAGGTTTCAATTTCATTTATGATATGTAACAATTATTGTAACCAAGTATTGATATGATGAATCATAAAATCGAAATTACTACGTCTAATCACTGCAAGTGCAAATGAATTTTAAAATGATTCATCATTGAAATAAATTTAAATGCAATATAAATAAAATAAAGTTTAAGCATTCAATCTAAAGGTATTACGTATTTCTAAGAAATAAAATTTTCATTTCTAACGTTATATAAAATTATTGACTGATTCGAATAAAACAGTGCATCTTAAATACATTTTGGCTATCGTCATACTCACTGTGTAGCTTTTTCGCATTTCTTTCTCATGTTACATAAATATAACAATTCCTTTTCAACTCTAACCCTTAAATAGCTTTTATTCAATCGTCATCGCTTCATTTTATAAGAGCAGTTTTTGTCAAATAAATATGATTGGCTCGATCTAACGCCGAGAAAAAATGTATCCGTCTGTTGGTTTGATGACATCCCTCCCCCCTCCAAAGACCAGTCGAGATCATTTACCCAGAACGAGACCCAAAGCGCAGGTGTGTTTAAGACGGTAACCCTAGATAGATACACTCCCGACAAAAGAGATAGAAGAACGTGAAGGGGGAAGGTGCAATGTTCCTGGATGGTGTTCAACGCGAGTTTGCTCTCTAAAAGGAGTGGATATTCCCCCATTGTAAATAATGTCATAATTCTGTGAGATTTAATATTCATCATTAAATTTAATTAATTTTTTAAAAGTAGTGTCGTTATTTCTAGACAGTAAATAGTCTTACTCTACATAAAAAAAAATATGGGTATATCTTGCTAAGAAATATGAAATATATTTTTTAAACGTTAATAATTCTAATATTTTACTTTAAGCAGAAGAATAAAATTTTATATTTGTCCTGTGAGTAATTTTTTAAAAAAATAAGGAGATTTTTACATTTTTTTTTATTTCTCTCTCTCTCTCTCTCTCACCAATAAATACTAATTTCATTGAAGCGTAATTTACACTTTCAGGGTTTCAGTAATCATCTGTCACTAATTGCAAACAAATGAATCGTAATGAAATGCTTAAATTCATTAATATCACTCGATTTCTCTTTCCCAGATTAGTTGAAAAATTGAGTACCAGTGTGCTTGAGTCACAATGAAAAAGTAATTAGTGGAAAAATTGTTTGAAAAGCTGAAAAAGTAAAAAAAAAAATTAATCGTTTTCCAAAAATATTTGAAAGGAAAACTGATAAAATAAAAATATACTTTTGACTAATTATTTAACTAAAATCTATGTTATTTGTTTGTTTTGTGCAAACAATAGATATTTAAATAAATTATTTTTTATATATACCATTTCAAGAATGATTCATTACACTTTGAAAAATTCTTTATAAAAATGGGGAGGGGATGTCATTCAAAAGGAATTACAGTGATGCATAATACATATACAATAAATTTCATAACTTTCGCGAAATGTTTTTCTGGTTTTTAAATACTTATTTTTGAATATTTTATTCCAGATTAGTCCAATATTTAACTTCAAAAATGATTTAAAAATGTATTCCATATTAAATGCTTTCAATTATTTTCTAATTGATTTTCAATTATTTTCTAATTGACTTTCAATTATTTTCTAATTGACTTTCAATTAAAATACCGGCTAAACCTAAATTTTCAAAAATTCACTCTTTAGTGTCTTTCATAAGGCTTCAGCTAAAAACTTTTGAGATGTCAAGGTCCTACGATATCAACGTCATTCAGTATTTATATCTCTGTGATGTCAATGAGAAGGATATCAATGTATAATATGGTTATCTACAATGATTTCGAATTAATGTTTTTTTCTGGTTTGTAATATATTTTTGGTGAGTAATAGCATTATTGGTAAAAAAATAACTTCAGATAATTTTAAAAAAATTGTAGAAAGAGAAAAAATGGGAGATTAAATGATGCTAGATGTTACATAAGTAGGAATGGCTGGGCTCATAGCTCAGAATTTCTTGGCTCCTGTGAAAACTGTGGGTAAAATCTATTCAAACTGACTGTTTTTTTTTAGTCAAAACTTTTTCTTATTCCTATTGCAGAATTTGCTCATTTTTTATACATCCTCAAAATTTTAATAGATCCTAGCATTAATGTAAGTGTTTTTGAATTTCATAAAAAATTATTTGAGCATTTATAGGAGTAGGTTTAAAAGACAAAATCATTATATTCCGATATCACTAATAAAATGAAATCTGTATGTACGATATTATGTTTCGTGAAAAATTGGCATAACTCTAATTTAATTCTAAAATGCTTACAAAATAATTAGATAATAGCATTATTAAACATAAATTCAAATATAGAATCATTATATTAGAGCATACGTTATTTAAAATAATTATGGAATCTAGAGTTTAGATAAATGAATAAATCCCTAACCTTTTTTCTTATTCTAACCCTGTTTTAATTTTTATGCAGTGTCGTTTTATTTTAATAATGCTTCAAATTTCTAATTTAATTCTGAAGAGTACCTTTTGAAGGAAATAAAGTAGAATTTATATTAAAAAATATACTAAGACATTTTAAGATCTAAAATTATTACATATTAAGTATTTATTCTAAAATTTGAAGTTGAATTCTCTTTATCTTGAACAAAAGACCTTGAAATATAGCTGTTATTTTAAGCGAACTTCAGTTTGAAAATGCATAAGTGCCACAAAGTTATATTGTATTTAAATCTCCCACCAGTAGAATGAGAAAAAATTATGTTCCAACTCTAGTCAGATTAAAAATCTGCAAAAATATATCATAAACATAATGTAAATTTCGAGCAATAGGAAAAGAAACTGACTCGTCAAATAAACCACTATACTCAAAGGTAGTGATTTCCCAACCAATGCATATTAGAATTGAAGGATATTTTAGGATATTTATTTAGTAACATTGAAGGATTTGAGATATTTTATAAATATAGTTATACTTAAAATAATATTTTCCGAATGACGAAAATTACGAGCAATACTGAAATTTAAAACATTTTTTTTTTAATAATGCTTCAAATTTCTAATTTAAATTCTGAAGAGTACTGCAAATATGTTTGACAGAAAAGGTAGATTCTACTGTGATCCCCTTTGCTATGAGTTTACTTCGCTCTGGCAGCTACATGAGAGCTATCGGCGACAGGGTTTCGTAATTTTGAAACTTGGTCAAGTTGACAAATACAACATTTGAACTAGCCTCTCTTCTAACTTCTACACTATAACACTTGAGGACTTTGATCCCCAATGTAATTTAACATTCAGTACCCCACCCCTCATTATTCCACATGACAGGCTTTGGTAGTCAAAGATCAAACCCATGATTTTCGTGCCATCACTATCATTTACTTTGAAATAAGTACACATCTTCAGTGATGAAATAGGCATATCCAATATCCCCAGCAGACACCGGTATTGGTTTCTAGTTAAACTTCCTCTGCTTACATATATCTTTCATTTTATCAGTATTTTTGAACGTTTTGTTAGCATTTGTAACATTTATTTACAAACTATTTTTTTTTACATTTAACTCTGTCACGGAACGTTTTTGCATATTTATTTTTTTATTATTCTTTGAATTATTCATTCGTAGACATTTGCTTCACTTTAAGCGTAGCACAAGTAAATATAATTGAGGGTCCTTTGTCATTTCTCTTTTAATATTTGAGGAAAGTTATACGTTTAATCTGCTTTTATTATACATTACAGTAATTTCTAATAAATTATGTTTACATTTTGATGAGCAAAATGCTACATTTGTTTCAAAAACTGAAAAAAAAATTAATTTGGCTTAAATTTCTATTTTTTTTCACATTTTCATGATATCCTACTCGTTATTTAAGATCAGCAACTTTTTTAATGATAGAGTGTTTTATTTAAATGTAATTCATATTAGTTTAATTTTTTTAAAAAACACTTTCTCTTGATCTTTTAGGGGCGTAATAGTCTAGAAATGTAACACACTTAATTTTAAAAACTATTGCTATTATATTTTATATATATATATATTAAATAAAAATACGAAAATTTAAATGTTTTTTTTTTTTAATTCTATATTTACATCTTTTTAGTATTTTATTTCAATGAACTTTCTCACACTGCCCATGAAAGAAACAAGTGTTTTTCTGACATTTCTAGTAAAATAAATAATTGACTCATTTAGTAGTGTTCTTTTTGTAAGAAAAATAATAATAAAATTTTAAAAATTAATTCATTGCATAGTAGTTTAATCATTTTAAATTAACAAAATAACAGCGTATTTGTTTACTTTGAAGCTTGTTTGCATGGGATATTTAATAACAATTTAATAAAATGTATATTTGTAAATTTTATTCCGTAATCATAAAAATGGCTTCCCTTTATTTAATACTTAAAGTTTTATTGTCACTAAAAATAACTTGGATTCCCAGCTAGGACTTGCATGAGACACATTTATTCAAAGTTTGAGAAAGATTGTTAAATTTATTACATCTAATAGAAATATGTGCCAATTGTTTTCTACAATATTTCTCAACTGAACAAAAATAAGTATCGGCTCTTCCTAGACTTTTACTGCTTTTCAAGAATAATCTAAACATATAGAAAGAAGAATACTGGTCAAGAATAAAGTTACTCAAGTAAAAGAATTCCAACAGTAAAAGAAGCAAAAGAAGTGAAGTTTGCATGAAACTTTATGTCAAAACTGGTTAGTTAGTAAATAAGCCATGATAAAATTTCCAGCGAAACACAAAACATTTATTGGGTAAAGAAAAGATACCCTACATGATCATACTTTCTCTTTAGAAAAGGGTTTCTTTACTCTTTGAGGCAATGAATCGTAAGTACATCGTACGGAATATTGGAAAAAGAGTTTCCTAGGAGAATAATTTTTATTCATTTTTGTCGGTTACACATGAATAGAGAATCCAGAGGAATTCGATTAATTTGAGCAATCACAGCCCTAATTTACATAAAAATAATCCTTCTACATACTTTAATGTGATTTTACAAATGGTGATACCGCATGCCTATTAAGTGAAGCAGCTTTATATCTTACAGAAATCGAGTCAATAGAAAATTGTCCCATGTATTAATTTAAATATAAAAGAAGTGCTAGAAATTATAAGGAATGACCACAAATGTTTAATTTGAATTATTGTTGCAGTAAGTTGCGGCAATGAGCATTTGGTCATTGTCACGAACTCCATATTCCGTGGAGTTCTGGTCGAGCCATGATTTCAAGTTCTGTATCCACTTAAGTCGAAAGAAATGAAAGTTGCTTCATATTAAATAGAACACCCTTGAAATCTCCTACGCACTGTGGATGAAATAAGCTTGAAATATCAACTTAGATGTCATTGTAGTAATTTCTTCATATATCTTTTAAGACACATTAATTAAAAAAACTCGAATTTTTGAGCCATAGTTAAATAATTAGGACTAAATTTGATTAAGTGTATCCCTTTCCTAATCAAGTGCTTATCATCGTTAAGTAAGTACGGGAATCATGACCTCGGGCATCCTTGTGATCTTTTTCTTCCCATGGGGCTTACTGTGTTTGGTAAACATGGGTGACTCACCTCAGAATAACCTTAGCAATCATTCTCTAATTTCGACCCTCTTAGTTGTCAACCAATTTTTATACATTTTTTCAAACGCTGGATATACATTCTTTTCGCAAGGATCAAAATTATGCCTTGTTTTTTATAGGATAAAAGACATCTAACTAAAAGGCCGTTAAAATTTACCATCATTCACACACTCACTCTACTAACATCCACCTCGACCAAATTTCTGAGTCTTATTTCCGTTTAATGAGCAGAGATTTCCATTCTTCCATAAGCAAAGGTTTATGGTGGAATCAGAATTTGAATCTATGACACGATTAGAACATTGTTTTTCACGAAACTCAAGACCATAACCTCTGGATTACCGTCACCCGAAAGACAAAAGAAATGTTAAATCTGTTTAACTCAACATTGCTCTAGAACTACTCTAAATCTATTGGAAACGGATCTCGTAATTTTGAGTCATGATCAAGTAACGTGGATGATACCGGAGAAACTACCTTTGTCCCCCTAATTTCCACCTGAATACCTCTGAGGATAAATGGAATGTAATGTACAGCCACCATCATTCGGCACGTTGATCTATTGTGAAAACAAGGACTGAATAAGAACACCACATCCGTAAGTCTTGCGACCATGACCGCAAGTTTAACGGGGCCCAAAGGAATAGGGAAAATCATTGAAGAAGACAAAATAGGAATTTTTAAGCAATGTACAATTAACATCATCATAACGAAAAAAGATGAAAAAAAAATCAGAATAAACTTTAAATGAATTGCGACTTAACAATTTAAAAATTAAACTTCGTTTATGAAGACATTTTAAGTTTCTTAAATATGAGTTCCTCCATAACCTTGCATTAATAGTACTTTCAACTAGATATAGTAAACTAGGAAAACGTTTAGTTGTATTATATAAGACTATGAATGATGAAAAGAGCGAGTATGATTACAGTGTTTTCCGCCCAATGCTATTAAGGTCTCACAATTACTCTAATCTTTATCGCAATTTATGTAAGGCATAGCAATTAGAGACCGCAATTGCTCAGTGGCCATGGTCATGAACTCCATGGCCAGCGCCATTCAAGAGAATTCTTATATTCATGTCCTGATTTTCTACCAAAAGGGTTACAGCATGTTAAATTTAGCTGAGCCTTAAGATCCTCGCGGAGAATGGGGGGTGAAATTTAACAGAATGAGGTATTAATTCAAGTGTCATACTTTGTATTTCTTAGCTCGTCTCTTGACTATAGCTAAGAAATACAAGTTTAGTTGTCCATAAACAGACAACGCAGTTTCCTAAAAAGGGATGAATAATTCTCTCGTTTATCTTATCATTATTTTTTAAAATTTCTAAATCATTGCACTCTTCATTCAAAATTTCTCTCTTCGGCATAATCTTAATGATAAATAATATGGCTTTGAAATGTAGTTGGAATCCTTAAAGATAAGTTAAAAGCCTCAAAAGAATTCATAAAGAACATTTGAATGTCAATAATAATTAAACAAAACAAACGTATTCATTGTCTAGGTCATATATCACAACGAGATTATTTGTACACGCTCTTTCGCAATAAAAAAAATTATAACGCCCAATTTGAATCACTAACACTCATCAAATCCAGATAAGCTTGCGCAAATTTAGAGAAATCTGATCACCGCTTTTATATGTTGCAATTTCAATTTTGCTTAGTTCGTTAATCCTCTGAAGCGCTTAATCAGCTATTGCTAAGTTATGTAACATTGTAATAAGCGAGTAATATATATTATACTACCTTAGTTGTTTTATAATTGACTTAGAGAAATAGTAAAATTAATAGTTCTGTTATTGTATTATTTTCCACCATGAGTTTCGTTGGGCAAAACTTGGGATAAATTTTGCAGATATATTATTTATAGTTACTATTTTATTTTCCTCAAATAATATGGAAATTTTTTTATCCATAAATATTCACGATAAAAAATATTTTAATAGATACGATTATGTTGCTTACAAGTCATTTTTATGACGAATATACAGTTAAAGGAATCAAGTTACCTTTTTAAAAAATAAGATTTTAGCTCAATTATTTGATTTATTTTTGATATACCTTTAGCTGACCGTTTTATACTTCTGCTTTCTAGGAGTTTTACTGCTTCTATCTGGTCCTTTATGTAGATATTTTTTTTGAGTAGTTGATTTCAAGTAGATGTTTGTTTGAGTGTTGTTTTTCTGAGCTTTGGCGTTTCTAAGTTTATTTTATATTTTCTGCTTTTGAAAATTTGAGAACTTGAAATCTAATATTTGTTCCTTTCCAATAGCGTATCGTGTATCACTTCCAATTATCTAGAAGTATTTTTTTTATCTTTAAGACATCCTCTTCAGAAATGCAATGGATTATTATGTTACTTCACTTATTCTTAGAAAATTCTTCATTTAACTTAGAAAGTATAACATTTTATCTCATTAATCTTTGTCTATCGTTATAGTGAACAGTATATTTCTGACAAGTACTACTTGAGTTTTATATATTTATCTATTAGGTAAACAATTCATCAATTTTAAGCACGAAAATAGGTATTTGATAAAGTTATTATACGCATTTTAATAGATAAGTGTGTCAGCTTTCTTTTTCCTTCAATTCACTCGGTGACATTAGATCATATCTCTCAATATCAAACATCTTTTCTGTATTCTTAAAAACTCTTTTTTAATTTAGATAACCTGAAATTTAATTAAGATTACACATTCCTTTTAAAAACTAGCGAGGTCTACAATCAAGGGTGATAAATATTTTTCGCACACACATCAAATATCATTCGCATCATAACTCTTGGTTTCATTGAAAAAATATTTTGTAATTTCTTGTTTTGATTGATTGGTGAAACCGCGGTAGTCGAGGAGTCATGAAATTGAATTTATAACCGAAGTTATGTCTGTCGAGTGTTCGGTTCCAGTCCTGATGACTTAGTGTAGAAAGGCTAATGCATGTTAAATCTGACGTAGCTCAATGCCTTTATCCTGGAATGGAGGGAAAATTATGAGAGTGAGGATCCAACTCGTGTGTCATCCTCGTCACTAGACTGAAACTCAAAAATACGAGGTCCATCACCAATGGCCCTTGTATGCTTTTAAGAGTGACATCATTAAAAAAATCATGCATTATTGATTTGAATGAAAGTTGCATTAGAAGCTACTTTAAGGCTATTGCAAATGGACATAACTGTTCAGAAACAAGATCAAAAGACTGGATTAATGTATAAATAAGTACCAGCAACTCTTGACTTCCACACCATGAGAGGATTTTGAGGTTCGGTTTTACATAGCACCCATCATTTTCTATTTTTTTTTTTTATAAAGGTAGGTCTTTAGCAGAAATAGGGTTTGAACTCGTGTCTAAATTAGAACACCGCCAGCCACGAAACTCGTAGTCGTTATCATTCGGGTATCATGACCAACATTATTATTTTTATCACTCCGTATTATATCGTAGTATCATACTTAATTTTCAAGCTCGTATATTTATTCTACTATTAAAATATTATTTTGATCGCTATATCATAAATTGAACACATACATTCAATTAGCATGCATTTAAAAACTTTTTTTTAATTGTATAACGACCGTTTCTACACTTCTAATTTTTAGTCAATCTTATCAGATACATGCAAAACAACACCATAAAAAAATCAAACAACTTTATTATACATTGATTATTTTTATCATAATGTCTTTTTTAGTTCTTTCAAGTCCATTAAATTACATGGGGAATGAAAAAATTATATATCTCTAGTGCAGCGCATCACACTCGCATTATGTACGTCAACCAGCTGCATTTTTGCAAAAAAAAAATTCATCACTCTTACCTAAATTTAAAGCCGGATATTTTGATCTAGGTGTATATGAACGTAATTAATTTCTTTTATATTGCAATATTTCAATTTCACAATACGGGGCTGCATTTTAACATACACAAAAACGCACTAAAATTGGGAAGGGGTTTTAAGGTATAATAAGAGTTTCTTTTACAGAGTTTTCTTTTTACTTTTCTTTTAAAATCTTGCTGTTTCTTACAATTTTTTCATTATTTTAATTTGTTTCATTTATCGATGCAAATTATTCATAAAATCTATATTTTCCCTTTACATTTAAGAATTTCTTGTAACTTTCTACATATTAATGCTAATTGGAAGATGTAATATGTACAACATCATCATACATGAATTTATAAGAAATATTTATGACATTGAAATTTTAAGACGAAATTCATATGTTAGACTCAATTTCATGAAGCTGTTGATTCCATGAAGTAGTTCGAGGCGAAGAGGTTACAAGTTACGATTAAATACTTATATGAGGAACACATGTAATAGAATCAATTCTATACCATACGTTATTCTCTTCCATTTTAATTATGTTAGGTCTCAAGAAAAGAAATCTTCAATGGTATAGCCACGATAAGTACTCAAATATAAAAATACAACCTTCAGAAAGATCCATTTTTCCACGTTCCTTTTTAATACTAATTTATTTGATAGTTATATCTTCCGATCGAAAATATCCAAACTCTAAGAAGAAAATAAAATCAATCACTCAATTTCACATCCAACAATGAAATGAAAATGGAACAAATGAATCAATAGAAAGATATTCAATGAAACAAATAACAATTTTACTTCGTGTAAAGAATTGAATTGATATATTGATGAAAATTGTTTTGGCACATACACTTAAAAAAAATCTTGTTCTCAATTATATTATAGAAAGGAGTTAAACTATAAATAAATCAATATTGTAATGAATGTTTGTAAATGTGGTTATGTAGCTTAAAGGTCGAAAAAGAAATGGGAACAGATAATCTTAATGAATTATTTAATTCCAAAAAGGAAACGAGTTGATCTTTTTCTTCATGTTTTGATAACTTAATCCTTTGAAGATCCTTATCTTAAATAGTATCAGTTGTAAAAGTACTTGTTTATTAATTTTCAATACATGTAATTTGTGTTTTAAATGAATTCTATTAACTTAAAACTTAAAATTGAGTATTAATTTGATAATTCAGTTTAAAGTTGATGTTCTAGTATCCTATTGGTCTATCTTATTCAACTAAAGATCATAACTTGGAATAATTAAAGATAGTCGCCATTCAATTTGGATGAATCGTATACTTTCATGTGAAATGATGTAGAATTTTAATTGGTAAGATTCCATCTCATTTGCCTTCTTATCAAGCCTCAAAAAGGCTACTTAAATATTTAATAGATAGTTAAGTAGATTTATTAATAAAAAAAAAATGTTTCTTATTCATGCTGATATTCACACTATTTTAATTCTAATTGCATTTTGCTTGCATAAAATATTCCTTAACACTGTGAGAATCTAATTACAAATATTTTTATTTTTCTTTAAATCATTTAATGTCACTTTCAAAATGTCATTAGATTTTAATTATGAATGCCAAAGTATCACATTATTCGATATTACTGTGAAAGCCTTTCAAATGTAGTATTGCTTCTAATTTTTTCTTTTCGTTTTGATAACTTTATACTTAGAGTATCCTTGTCTAAAGAAAAGTATCAGTTGTAAATAGACTTTTTTTATTAACATTTAATTACATATGTTTGTAAAATAAAAGATTGTTTTCTGATGTATGAGATATTTTTGATGGATTATATGTTTTAAAGTGTTTTGAATCAAAAAATGACTTCCCCCTCCATCATGTATAATTTTAATTCAAAATAAGAGAGGCTTGAAAAAAGCATATAGTTATTAAATAAATAACTATTTTATTTCAATGAACTAAACATGTTATATCTTATAATTAATCGGTTCACTTTTTTTGCTAGTGAAATATTTTCTTCTCTTTGGATTTTTCCTCCAGACTCGCTTTCGCTTTCCAACTTTGGTTTCTCGCTTGAGCATCCAACTGTAATCAACTATAATGTTGAAGTCTATCTTCCTTGGTAGTGAACTCGATATCACGGTAATTCTGATGAAATATTTTACCCTCTAGGCTGCTAAGTGTTCAGGAAAATATTCAATATTGGAATGTAGAAAACTAACTTGGAGACTCCTCTAGATTCTTGAGCTTTATACTATCAACAAGCGTAGTACAATGGGTTTGCAGTCATAAATTTTAGTATTCCTCCAAAACTTGTCCATTACATTCTTGAAATAGTCCCACGCTTCTTTTCCCTTTCCCCCCCAATGTTTCCAAAAATAAGGGACCAAATAAGAGTTTTTGTATGTCGGGACTAGTAAAATCTCCATCTTTCAACTTGGCTTTAGACAGTTTCGGAAACTTGGAGCGCAGATATCTGAAACATTCCCACCTTTTAACTATGATTTAGCAAACTTCTTCATAAAACCCCAGTTTAATGTGAAGAATTGGTGATAAACGTTTTCCTGATGGAAACAAGGTGAAAAATTGAATAAATTCCTTCTCTCGATTCCTGTTCTATGAAAATGAGATCCCTGATATTTGTTTTTTAGCCTCGATCCCACCGGTTCAGCTATATCTTTGGAAATGCTTAAATCTCGTTCTAAGTTACTGAGTTCACTCTCAGAAAAAAGTTGAGGCCCCTCGTCAACAGATAAATCTGAGTTAGATCCGTCCTGGGTAGACAATGTGCCTCCATCCTCTAACTCCCTCAGGATATCATTGAAACTGGAAGGTGGTTGTGTAACAGAAATTTCAGAGCTGTGGGACACTGGGCGAATAATTGAGTCTGGATTAGGGTAATATCTACATATGTGTGTGTGTGCTTGTGTGTATGTAAGAATTAATTTCTTTTTACATATACCGAACATATATAGTAGTAGGTAGTATGTTTTTTTTTCTGTTCATGCCCTATATATATATATATATATATATATATATATATATATATATATATATATATAATATAAGTACAAAATGAAATGTGCATTTCTTGAACGTAAGCACAAACGATCTTTCTCGTATCTTCTGCACATCTTATGACGAGCCCATGTTTTATCTTGATACCCAAATTTCAATTTGAAGTAAGCAAAATAAACTCTCTTCACAAAATTAGTTATGTTCTTTATCGTATCTTCAGCACAAATAAAAAAAAGTTTGTTCAAAGAAATAACACATCTTCATGGAGCCATAATCCAAGAATAAAAACACGAGCACAGTAATATTTAAGTGCTGGATGTAAATTGAATGTGGCTTTACAACACAAGCCAGATATGGAACTTATTTAGCTTGTTGAAACATTATCTAGTCTTACAGCAGATTTGTTTATACTTTTTCCTAGTACCCAGAAAGGGCATGCAGAAACATGGTCAACCAAGCTGCTAATATTCCTCACCATTCACTATAAACTAATTAAATCTGTTGGGACATGATCATCTGACCTTCTTAACGCCAAACTTACTTCATCCATATCTCTCCCCCCCCCATCATTCTTCTATTTTTTTTATTTATTTTTTTCGTTTATTGTTGAGTCCAACTATCATTAGTAAAATTAATGGGAAAAGTGTTATGTTTTTATGGATATATTTAAAATGGAAAATAGAATTCTAGATTTTAAGTTAAGTAGAAATTTCACGCTAACTGATTCCAAAAACTGGAATTTCACATAAAAAACTTGACGAGATGGATTTTTTTTTAAACTATTTTTCTCGATTTTAGTAAATTAAAATATTTACGAAACAGCTAAAGATTCCTATGAAGTTTTTTAGTTGTAGATGTATTATATGAGATTAGAGTGGTATATAAATTCTATAACATTTAATATTAAAACTGTATATGAATCGACATTTCAAATTTAAGTTGATGCTACAGTATCCCAATAGTATATCTTACTCCACTCAAGAACGTAATATCTAGAATAATTACAATTACTGACCATCCATTTCGGATGGATCATAAAGTTTCATGGGAAGTGATGTAGGAATTCGGTTGATATGATATCAAATCACCTATCCTTTTAACATGGCTCAAAACTGCTAGGTGAAGAATCAATAGATAACTAGTAACTATATTAACTTAGAAAATATATCTTTTTAATGTTTTTGTTCTTATTCTTTTATTTCTTATTACATTTTTGACTACAAAAGACATTTGCTATTACTGGCTCTCTAAAAAGAAGTATTTTTGCTTTCTATTTGTCTATTTAATGTTACTTTAAGACACTTCCATTAGATTTTAATCTTGAACGCCAAAACATTAAACTATTCGCAGTTTCTATGAAAACTTCTCAAAAGCCGTATTACTTTCATTTATTAAATTACTTATCAATATGTATCGCAATAAATGCTACATTCAAATTTAGAAAAGTAACGATTCATGTGAAGTTACACGATTCGTTTTACTTCTTGCGCCATTCCTACTCTCGCTAATGAGAAGAGGAGTAATTTTCACATAGAGATGCGTCGGCAGAAGTTTATGGCAAGGTGACGGGAAAAGTCGATATGAAGAGATCGAAAACTGCCGTAAAACTCTTCATCGTGCGGAGCAGGAGAGTAAAATTAAACTGTCAGATTTCATTTTACTGCAGGGATATCGCTCCGTTGTTGTATAAGTTATCCATTACTCTTTGTCATCGAAACTGAGGTCATGGAATGAGTCTGCGATCTTTCTTTTGGAAATGGCATTTGTCTCCTTAAATCATACTCAAGAATTTGATGACTATTTTTATATTTGTTGAAATGACGGCTCGTTACGAAATAAAGTGCTCATAAAACCGGTGAAATTTTTTTTTGCCGTCTGTATATATTGTTATATGTGTGTAGTTTAATTTAAAACAAATTTTAATCCTCAATTTGTTTAATGGGTCTATGAAATATATCTGAACAATATTTCTGACTGAAAGTCTTCGTCTAAAACCTTTTTACCAAGCAGACAAATCACCTCTATTATAACATATTCAATTAATTCATTTAAAAACTTTGACAATTCATAGTTTTTAATTCACTAACAGTATGTATTTTACTTATTTTGCATCGTAACTATGAACGCTTAATTTAAGCCTCCCTTCTTAATAAATATGAATAAAGATTAAAGTTTACACAACTATTCCATGTAATTAGAGAAAAGTAATTAGGTAATGTTATATTATATTACGAAAAGGGATTTGTCTTCGTCTAGCGTAAATGAATTACATTCAAATACAAAACACTTTTCCAATTTGAATTATTCTTCAGTAATACATCCTGACCCCATTAAATTACAGAAAACAACATTTGTACGAAAGTACTTTAATGATGATGATGATGATTGTTTATTAAAGTTGCGCTTAGAAGCAACACAAAGTCAATGGGCTACGGACCTGATAATTTTGAACCTCGGTCAAATGACGAGAACGGCATCTGAGCTGGTACCTCTTCTCCAAAATGCCCTAAATGCCAATTGCATAAATTGGAGCCTCGACAAATTTAAAATGCATCTGTTCCTCTACACGGTGGGTCTTAATGGCATCAGAGATAGAACACAAGATTCGACAAAAGATCTAGACCACCAGGCTACCACGTCCACACTTTAATGTACTAATTATTTCTATATAAATCATTAAGTGTTTTCTTATGTTCAGATTATGTATCACATTTTATCCCTTATACTTTAACATCATAAGGTGTTTTATAGTTTTATATGTTCAAATATATTATTCATTGGTTGTTTCTGAGTTTCAAGTTTGTGTCATGTTAAATGGGTGCAAACGCTATGATTAAAGGAACTTATATTAATATTAAGACATTTTTTTCCTGAAGAAATAATCTGAATTTGACCCATGCTCTTTAATATTGGACAAAATAATCCTTAACAACAGATCATCTCATTGAAAACGGAATAGTATATTGGGTACGGACTATACATAGTGTTTAAGAATTGGACGTAATTTATTAGGTCAACTAAATTTCTTAATTACACAACAGACACTACCAAGATTTCCTTTTTAATTCGGACTGTTTACAAATTTACCTATTTATGGGCCTGTAAAAATAATGCATGAGCATCTTATTAACATCTCATAAATTTTATAACAGTACTTTAACTAGTACGAAAATACTTTTTTACATAAAATTTCTAGAACTCATAAAGTTTAATAAATATTCCTTATCGTTTCTGTATCATGAGCTCTGAAAAATATGGAGATAAATTATGAGACGAAAGTACGTGACATCTCATCGAGATTTTAAATTAAACGTTACTGGAAATCGAAAATTAAACGTTTTCTGGTTCCTTCGATTGTTTCGTAAAAGGGAAGTATTTTTCAGTTCGAAATGGTAACAATGAAAAGAGAAGCATTAAGAATCGAGTGAATTTTATAAACATATTCACGAAAAGTTATCTGTCTCTGAAAATGAAAGGAAGAGTCAAGAATCGGTTGATGCATTCGCAAATGGCTACAAATCAGACAACAGCTGGAGTATCCCATTTTCTCGAAGGTGTTTTTTTAAATGACACTCTAGGGGTATATAAAATTTTTCAAGCGAATTAGATTGTTTCAATCGATTGACACGCAAAATTTATTTCACTTCTTTGCATCCCCGAAGTCATTAGCATGTTTCAGCAACAAATATTTGTTATGCAGTTCGATTAAATTTACCTAGAGGGAATTTTATCAAATGGACAGCAGTCATGAAATATGCTTGAATCCCGATGCATTTGTAAATTCCATTTCGTATTTCGTTAGCTTGATATACTGATCTAAAAGAATGTGTTCTAATGAATTTTGGTGCGTATTTTTATTGCAATTAAAAGTTGCAATTCCAATTTGAACATATACACGTTAAAAGAAGGCACTTTAAATTATTTATTAATTAAGAATATTAGGGTATCTAAATTGGCTTTCAAAAAGCTTTGAATTTAAAAATTTCTTTAAGGTACAAACACTAAATTTGTTTTATATTTTACATTGAGAAAAATAATTACTTTTTCTCTTATGAAAATTCCGCTTTTAATAATTTTGAAGAAATTTAGAATCAAATTTAAAGTGTTCTAATTATTTTGATTTCATTTTCATTTTTCAGTGTTTTTCATATACCTTCAAACATCAATCAATGTATATAATTTTTTTTAAATTAAAAGAAATAAAAATTAAAATGGAGTCAGTTTATATCAGTCAGCTAAAATACTTTTAATACTTCTGCTTAAATTCTTAATAAGATTTTTTATTTTGATGTTATTTTAAAACTATCCAAAGAGGTTCAACTCGATACATTTTGCAGAAGATTTTTTGTAATGAATGTTTGACTTAAAAATGACTGAATTTATTTCCTAGGCCTTAATTATCACATCATTAATAATTTTATTTCCATACAATTATCAAAGTTTCTGTTCCACTTTTCATACAGTTTTTCTTATGTATTTTATATAAGAAATTTCTTATGCCTTATATATTTTATAAGAGTTCTTTTTTTACTTAAATTTTAAGTGAATTTTACAATGAAGTTTGATAACTTAATAAGGAAACGGAGGTAGAAATGTTGATTAGCTGGTTTTTGTTATTTACACTGTTGGTTAAAATTATTTTTTGTATCATAACAAATGTACTATAAATTCGAGCTTTTAAACATTTATACTTCGATATACTTTTAGTTCAGTAAAAAATTCCTCCCCTTCAGATATAAAAATTGGTATGCAATTTAAAATGTTCTTTGAAAATAAATCACAAATTAAAATTTATATTTCAAAACAATTTTCTTATTGCATAAGAGTACAATCTTAAAATGTATTAAATGTAACTCTTTTTAACGTTTTGAAATATAACAATACCATCAGTATTATCACTAACATTCTATCACATGACCTCTTAAGGATTTATTATATTCATTCAATCACACACCCACTTAAGGGGTGATATAAAAGCAGTTCAGTATATATAAGCGTAAAAAGTGAAAACTGTCATTTCTACACATAAAACTACTTTTCTTGCAATATATCCGGAAAAGTGTATACATGTCATTATATTCTAATATAATACTTTAAAATTCTTTCGTAAGATATCAAGAACCACTTGAATATTTATTCTAAAATAAATGCAAAGAATCCTTGATCAAAAGTACATTTCTGCATGAATTCTAAAATGGGTTAAGTAGTCTACATAAATTTCTAAAACTTTTCATTGTGTTACACACATACATCTAGAATACCATTAGAGCTGGAATGCAGCATTCGCTAATTAGAAACAGACGTTTCGCTCTTTCAATTATGTGTACTCAGAATTTAATTCATTCTGTTGAAAACAGACAAATTTTACGTCGAACACATTCGTATGCTAGATTTAGATGAGAGGAATTTCGACATTTCCAACTTCAAAATGAATGAAATCTTTCTATTTTATAAGTTGGTGCACTTATGCGTTTATCTAAACATTCTCCACTTTTTACCTTAAATCTTTTAAATGCTTAGACGATCATTTTTGTTCCACTATTCAAAAGATTGGAATAATTTCACTATAAGTTATTCGTTCCTTAAGAACGACAATGGATACTTTTCTTTTTATATTTAAGTTTTATTTTATTTAATTCATTCGAGAGTAAAGATTTAATGTGAAAGGAAACATGATGATGATGATAGCTAAGGAGACACGGTTAAGTAAAGTCTGCCAGGGCCTATAAAGGAGGGGGAGCCCACCTTCATTTCAGTGGCTTTTGGACCTGGGGCTCTGATTACAATCTAGTGTCCAGTCCGAGTGGTTACGTTAACCCTTGGTCCCCAGGTAACTTCCCAAGCAATCTGGGTACTCATTTGTCGACCCCGGAGGGAAGAAGGGCAGAGTTGATCCATGACCAGTTACCCAAGCCAAAGCCACTGGGAATCGAACTTGGGTCGGTAGTGCTCGCAGTCTCAGCCACTCTAACTACTACACAATCGCAAA
>BMAW01013477.1:24118-67208 GCA_019974015.1 Nephila pilipes
AAAAAAAAAAAAAAAAAAAAAAAAAAAAAAAAAAAAAAAAATTACGCCTTATATTTGAACATTCATGAATATGCATTTAAGGAAAAAAATTCGTTTTCTAACAAGCAGTTATTTAATTTTTTTTCAAAACTTTTCAATACTTTTAAATTTCTATTTCTATAAATTATGAAATTTTTAAGCAATTTTTTCCTCAATTTCTTGAAAGTATTTTTCATAATGATGGGAAGGCATTTGATTTTACTAGAGATATTTCTAATTTTACAAATTATTTTCAATCAGACACTACGAAAAACATTAAAAAAACAATTGCATATAATTTTGGTTTCTTTTAAAGAGACTATAACTTTCCATTTAAATCCTCATTCCATACAGAGAATTATTAAATAGTTTATACAAAATAGTCATAACAAATTTTTGAACTTTAAATTGATTTTTAAAAGCCTTAGCATTTTAAATAAAGGACCACCATAATAATATAAAAAGCTGTTTAAAGCTTTGAAGGTCTTTGAAATGTTTTGGTATACTGTTAAAGAAAATTCAAATAACTCACTGAATAAAATAGTTAGAATGTTATCAAGATATGTACATGTATTTAGAAAAGTAGTAAAAAATAAGATAATATATTTTTTTTAATATTTTGATCATTTTTAAGGTACTGTGTCCCTTTAAAATATTTTACAAAACTAATTAACTGAGCAATATTTGTTAAAAAGTAATGAAAATTCTTAGAAATTAAAATAACACTCAGATTTTGTATATGTATTGAGAAAAGGCTAAATTAATATAGCCCACATTTTACTTTATTTCATATTTAGAGCAGCTTTTAATATGAATGCATAGATGTCTTTATTCTTCAACAGTATACATTATTTTCTTCAATGATCGTCAAATTTAATTTTACTATTCGATATATTGTAGTATTTTGTGTTGAAATTCCTAAAATTAACTTAATATTTCAACATTATGAAGAATAATAAATTACATAAAATGTTTCATAATCCCTTACTTATTAATATAATCAAATTACATATTTTAAATTTAAATTCTGTGATTCTAATTATCGAGTTATTATGTTTTTAATGTAAATTTTTATTATATAGCTTGTACATAATTTTTCGTAAGGTGAATTAAAAGTTAAATATTTTATTATATACTTTCAACTAAATTTTAGGCAGATAAAATTATTTCCCTATTTCAAGATATTTAGGTATTATTAATGCTGAAAGAAAGCTCCTCACTATCTCAAATCAGTTTCGTAACATTTTCAGGTCAGTTTTCATTTTCAATCACAGACAGAGAAACATGAAAAAAAAAAAATTCACCATCCCCTTTCCAGAAAAAAGAAATAAATCCAATAAATATATAGACTATAAATAGAAAATTTGGTCCTAGTCATTTCAAGTTTGTATTACAATATATTTCTTATGCTCATCTTTTATACTTAACTAGCGCAGGAAAAAATAAACATAATAATAATTTAGGCAAACCCATCATTTCAATTTGATCAAAAAATAATTCAAAAGTACTTACGGCAACACATTCCTTAGCAGTGGAAGTAAAATGCATAATGCCGATGATCCACTACTTAAAATTTACTAAATAATGTTTTAAGAATTAAGAAAACAATCAGAATGATTTATTTTTCACTTCCAGAATAAATAAATACACGATTCATTTTCCTGAAAAAAATTCTATTGACATTAGTAATTCTATTTCTGTAAAAAAATAAGCAGCAAAGAGAAATACATAAGAAATATGTCTTGGGGATCAGTCGCAATTTGTTCTTTTAATTCCTTTTCTCTTATATCGTATATCAAGTTGTGATTTATATGACAATATATAAGATGATAAAACTGGTACAAAGGATAATGTATCATATGCATTTCTCGATCTCTTTCCTTAGTTTCTAGTGGCAATGTTTTCACCAATACTAATTATAGTTATTCTTGTTTTTCTTCTTTCAATTCTTCAAAGTTTCACACAACAACATTTATTATTATAATTACTTAAGGGGAACAAATATCATTTAATCTCATTTGTTCCCTTATTTTTTGAGTAGAATACATTTACTACAGTCGAATAAGATATTCCAGTCATTTATTAATGTAATCATTTTCTTTATTTAATCCTGAAATTTATTTATGTCTAATGATTCCACAAAAATCTGCATATGTAAAATGGCTCTATCCCAAAAATAAAAGTAGTTTTAAAAAATTAAATGAAACTTTTATTTCAATTAGGCAGTAAACATTTTGTTAATTTTTTTGAATAAAAGGTCTGAATGTTTTTTATGCAAAACATCTAGCGAAAAAAAACTATTTTTCTCATTTAGTATACAAATAAGCCTCAAATTTGATAGTTTTACTTACATAAGAAAAATATTTGAAACAGAAGTAGAGGAATTTAGTACTCATCGACTAATTCAGTATAAGCATTGACTTTAGCTGAAATAAGTTTGAATATAATTTTCAGATTACTTATTACAGCTTTAGAATAAATAAAAAACGCAACTTTTCCCTTATCTAAAATATTTTATTAACTATATACATGTGTAAGTGATGTGGGAGTGTGTGTTTATATACATAAATGAAAATAAAAGTTAAATGTTGTTAAGATGATAAAAAAAAAATAAAGTTGAAATTGGAGGAAAAGTAATTTAAAATACTGTTTCTGGATTTTGACCGAAATGTGTGGTTAAACATATTTTATGGACAAAAACAATATCTCACTCAGAAAATTACTTTGTAACAAAATAGTCACGAAAAAGTCCTTCAAAAATATGTACAAATATATCATGTAATTACATTAAAAATAATTAATTAAAAAATTAAGAATTAAGATTAAAAAAGAAGAGCACTTACTAAACTAACATCAAAATTTTAATTTAACTTTTTGAGATTATTTTGCACAGAAATATTCACAGTTTCAAAAAAATCGAAAAATATAAATTATTATTTTAATTAGGATTATTATAACTTGCTATAAAATGTGATATACCTTAAGTTACTTTATGAAAATGGTGATCGATCAGCATACAGCATAGAAGATAATAGTAGATAACAAAAATCTTTTATAATGATACAATGTATTAAAATTATGCAGAATTCCTAATATTTCTTTTGCTAATTAAAAAACCAATTACATTTAAAAGTATATATATATATATACTGAAAATTTATGAAAGAATAATTTTAAATATTTAAAAAGACAAAAATCCAGAAAGAAATGTAAAAATAAAAGAAAAAATAAATGAAAATATGGAACCCAGCAAGTCAAAAAGCAATTTCGGGCTGAGGACCGAATAAGCGGGGTTAAACTAGTTTAACGGTACCAACCTTCCCCCTTTGCGACTTGGTAGGCCGAATTGGGAAATCCAAATTACAAAAGAGTTCAATAATTAAAAGATGCAAAAAAGTTCAGCGATAAAATCTACCAAAATAAAATCTATAATTCTAAAAATTATCAACATATCAAAATATAAAAATTACTTACAAAAATTCAAAGAAATGAAGATTCAAATATGTGAGTAGTAAGACGGAATTTTCTTTAAGCTTCAAGATGGATATCACATACTCAAAATGAAAAAAAATATAACACGTCATCACCATATAAATTGAAAAAAGATTTAAATCATTGTTTGATTGGTAATAAAATGTAAAAGGATGCAAACTATTGGTTGGTAATAAGTCGTATGGTAAAGGAGTATAATGGTCCAGAGAGTGAGTAAAAATGTAAGCTGTGTAAATGTAAAAAAATAAATAAATTCTTCACGGCTAGACCACTAATAAGCCGACTTTGTGGACCTATTGTTGTGTGGTGGATTTGAAAATGGATCACGATTCGCAAAGATGTTTAATATATTTGTGATGTATATAAGTATTTAAAAAATTTATTGGATAATCATGATCTAAACAGTTGTTGAAGAATTTTTTAACGTTATTAAACTTGTCTATTTTATGTGTGGTTAATTTGTTATTACGTTATTCTCTTATTAAACTTGTATTACAAGAGAATTTTATAGTTTTCGGTCAAAATCTCTATAAGAAAATTCAGAGTCTCCCTCAGGGAGGTCCAGCTTGTAATTGTCTGGCCAATTTTTATTTACATTTTTATGAATTGCAACAGATTGATAATGATTCTTACTTTCTTTATCGTTACATAGATGATTTAATTATTTTAGGTAAAACTGAGAAATTTAAACCAAATGTTTCGTTTTACCCTAATTATCTCAAATTATTAAAAACTAATCTTAATTTTAATACAGTAGAATTTCCAGATTTTGATTTGCAAATTGTTGATAATAGACTAATTAGTAATATTTATGATAAAAGAGAAAGATTCAAATTCCATATAATCAAAATTCCTTTTTGGAACAGTAATCTACACAGATCTAATTATAGGAATATTTTATTAAACTTTTTATTACGTAATAACAAATTAACCACACATAAAATAGACAAGTTTAATAACGTTAAAAAATTCTTCAACAACTGTTTAGATCATGATTATCCAATAAATTTTTTAAATACTTATATACATCACAAATATATTAAACATCTTTGCGAATCGTGATCCATTTTCAAATCCACCACACAACAATAGGTCCACAAAGTCGGCTTATTAGTGGTCTAGCCGTGAAGAATTTATTTATTTTTTTACATTTACACAGCTTACATTTTTACTCACTCTCTGGACCATTATACTCCTTTACCATACAACTTATTACCAACCAATAGTTTGCATCCTTTTACATTTTATTACCAATCAAACAATGATTTAAATCTTTTTTCAATTTATATGGTGATGACGTGTTATATTTTTTTTCATTTTGAGTATGTGATATCCATCTTGAAGCTTAAAGAAAATTCCGTCTTACTACTCACATATTTGAATCTTCATTTCTTTGAATTTTTGTAAGTAATTTTTATATTTTGATATGTTGATAATTTTTAGAATTATAGATTTTATTTTGGTAGATTTTATCGCTGAACTTTTTTGCATCTTTTAATTATTGAACTCTTTTGTAATTTGGATTTCCCAATTCAGCCTACCAAGTCACAAAGGGGGAAGGTTGGTACCGTTAAACTAGTGTAACCCCGCTTATTCGGTCTTCAGCCCGAAATTCTTTTTGACTTGCTGGGTTCCATATTTTCATTTATTTTTTCTTTTATTTTTACATTTCTTTCTGGATTTTTTTGACTTTTTAAATATTTAAAATTATTCTTTCATAAATTTTCAGTATATTTATTTCATACATTCTTTTGAATGCTTTGTGCCTAATTATGTGTGGATTTTTTTGAATAATGATATCTTTATGATTTGGATTATATATATATTATATATATAGATATATATATATGATATGATATATGTGTGTGTGTGTAATTTATAAAACATTTAAGCAGATTGAGAAGGAGAATATTGCTCATGAATTCAAATACTTACTATAAAAAATAAACAGCCATTAACAATTGTCAAAATATTTTAAATATCTTAAGCAATATATAATAATGTTAGCTATTATCTAAGAATATTTATTTCTATGCCCTTTAATTAGAGCCTTGGATTTGTAAAAGAAAGGTAAAAAAATATTTAATATCACCCAAGATGAAATCACTGAATTTCATCTCCAGATAGATGATGCAATGTCTCCAAAGAGTTGAAGAAAACTTCCATAAGTCAGGACTTTAAAGTTGCGATTTCGACAGTCAGGATCTTTTTTTCACGTTAAAGTTAATGGATAATCCAAGGATAACAACCGCGTGATGCCTTTAAGATCATAATAATTCAAAAGTATCCAAGAAGAAAATCACTAGAACTATTAATTGAGGATTCCATTATATTAAGACTTTACAACTCAGAAGAAAGGGTCACGATTGAATAAAATAATGAAAAGAACATTTTGTACAATGTATATAATGTGTAGGAATACATCATTGAAATGCTTCTTTAATCTTTTGTAATTTACAATTTACAATTCTGTTTTTTTAAAAAAAAATTATGACCCGAAGTGAGGTTTTATTGAATAAATTGATTCAGGGTCAAACAAGGTAGAGAAAAGAGTATTTATTTTTCTAAAAGTTAAGTGAAAAAAGTGTTCTGAAAAAGAGATTTGGCTGTTTTTGCATGGATTCTGAGTTTATACGCAAAAATAATTTTAAATATCTAACAATACTTAAGGTTCAGTTTACTTTAAGTTAAATCACTAATTAGTATGTATTTGCTAATTTTTTTTCAAAAGAAATATTATATATATTAGAAGAATTTTTTGGTTTCTATATATTTTAACAATTTTATTACTAAAGTCTTTATAATATAAAAAAGCTTAAATGATTTTCGATATTCCCATCTTGAAAAATTGAAAATTTCTTTTGGAGTCTCTTGGGTTTGCAATATTTTTGGAATTTGAAAAATCTTAGTCATACGAATTAGTAACTTTATAGAGTATTATAAGTTTTTATATTTTTATGTGTATTAATTATTTTTTAAGAAAATCCGCCATCAACACTAGGTTTACAGAGACAGCTAATTAGTGATCTAGCTGGCAAGATTTCATGAATTTGAATATATAGCTTACATTTTCAGACACTCTTTTATTCATTGTATTCCAAAAAAAATTCGATTTTTTTTTAAAGAAATTTTAATGTTCTGTAATTTTTTTTTTAATTTGCTTTTGATTGGAGTTTTTTTTGTCGTTAAGCTTCTATTAAATGTTCTCAAATTGAATTCTTTTTAAACTATATTTAATTTAAGGATTATAGTGTGTGTGTGGTATTCACATCATATTGATAACATCACAAATTTTTAGACATTATGATTTAAGGGCATTCTTGAACTCATGCACTTTATACATTTATCACTTACTCACGTATATATCACATGAGATACATGACTTGCTTTTTAAGTACTGAATTTGGAATTTTACAAGTAATTTATAGAGGATTTAATCTTTTGCAAGTGTGAATTTAGATACTTTTTGTTTTAAATCTTTGTTTTAAATTTTTAATTAGAAAATTTTGCTTTAAATATATGTAATTGCAAAATTTTGCTTTAAATGTATGTAACTGGAAAATTTTGCCTCCTTTTTTTCTTTTCTCCTTTTCGTGTAATCTATTTTAGTTTACTTTTTGAAGTAATCCAATTTTTGCCCAGCAAGAGAACTGGGAGTAGGCTGGTATCAAAGAATATATTTAACCAAAACTCTAGTCCCCAATCTGAATGTATCCCCAATGTGTCTTGTTTTTCAGGGTAATCAATTGTTTATTCATTTATCTATAAATTACTGTTCCTTTTATGTATTTTTCCTTATTCGTCTACTGTTCTTTCTGTTAATAGTGTTGGTTTATTTTATAATTTAATTGTTTTATTTCTCATACGTATATATGTATATATTTATATTGAATCAATGCAAAATAATATTCTTCATAAATGCTCTGTATGCAGATACAAATAAAAGTAGTTTTAAGACAAACCAACAATATTAGATTTAAATTCCATGTTATTGCATTTGAATTCATGTTAATCAATAAATATTTATTTAAAAGTCATGCATAATACTACTTTTTAAATCAATGCTTTTCTTCTCCTTTCTTTCTTTTAAAAATATTAAACATTTGTAATGTTGATCTTTTTAAAGAAACTAAAATCAATATCTTGAAATGTTCCATTTTGTCATATTGACTATCTTTCTTACTAAGTATTGATTTGTGATATTTTTTTCAAAGAGCGTACACCAATGGTTTTTGACGCCGAAGTATTTTTCAAGAAAAGTAAAGTCACTTTTTCAGTTTTCATTACAATGTCTGAATTCTTCGACTTAGAAATTCTAGACATTATACAATCAATTTGTCGATCTCTTAAAGGAATTTCATAATGAATAAATTTATATTTTTATAATAATATGTTATATATGCATCATTTTGCTTTTTTAATGGTAAATAAGTTGAGCTATGACTTATGATTCACACAATTTTTATTGAAAGGAATTATTAGAATAACAAAGATTCTTCAAACTAATATTTAATTTTTTGTGTGTGAAAAAATTTTAGGATTAAATCATTTAATGGATATGATTTTCCAAAGCACAGTATGGACAAATATATAATTTCCTCCTCAAAAGCTTATTCAAATAATTGTATTTAGAAACATTTTACCAAAATTCTTATAACATATCACGTACTTTTCACAAAAAACATATTGATGCATTTCTACTAAGGAGGTCCATTTTTATATTTATTTTTTATATTTGAAAATTGTGCTTTTAAGCTATTCTTAATAATTTTATTTTATCTCTTCTAAGAAGAAATTAAAGAATTTCCTCCAAATCTACATATAAAATGCATCTTTGTATTCAGTTTCCCTTGCTTGTATTAATTATCAATATCTTCGTTCTTTGTATATTTCTCGCATAAAATTAATATTAAAAAATTCTATATATTTTTATATTTTACTTAGAATACTGTGAACAGGAAAATTTTAATTTAAATTTATTCTCAAAATCACGATACTAATATGTATCTTACCTGAAAACGGAGAAAAATACATCAGAAAAAACATCACGTTATGTTTTATTTTCTTATTAAATATTAAAGACGAGAATGTAAAGAATTTTTCATGGCCATCCCGTCTGTTTCCTTACTCTTTGTTGTTTTATATTAACATTTACGAAGAAGTTCAGGATGAAAAAAATACATTTCTCTGTTACTACAAAATCAATGCATTAAAAAAAAAGAAAGCGATTTATCGCAGAGTTTAGACCAAGCTGTGGAGACACCAAGGAAAACATGGATCCCCGTTACTGAAAGGCAAAAAGCAAAGATATTTTATTTGAGTAGATAGCCCTTGTTTTTAGTGACTGCCTATGAAGTTTTATTTCTTTTCGAAACCTGAATAATAGCACAGGCGTGTTTTACGAACTTTTCTCTAAATGTTCCTACTATTTTTAAAGCACAAAACCATCTACAAGCAACTTACAGGCAACAAAAAAGCTCTAAAGAAATCTGGGAAAATATCTATTCCATTTTATCCGAGCACTTTTGATTTTCGTTACTAAATAAAAAAAGTAAATAAAAGAAGAGCTTTAGCACTTTTTTTTTTTTTTTGCCGTAAGCCAAAGTTTGTTTATGTCTATGCAACTCCTATATTTACTATTTGCTTTTGTTTTTAGAAAACCGAGCAAGGAATAACTCACTTAAAAATCACCCAGCTTGGATAAATCTACGCGTTTGGTATTACTACTTCGCAAACTGATGCTTTGCAAAATAGCAAACTTCTACCCGTTTACTACTTGAATAAATTTGTTACGACTGTATTTTTCTCCCAAAATTCCGAAGACTACACTTTATTATATGTTTATATATATATATATATATATATATATATATATATATATATTCCAATATCAATAATAAAAACTAAAAGTTGTAGAATAAAAAGTGAAAAACGATAATAAGTCATTAGAATATTATGAAACGAAACATACAGAATTTCCTTAAAATAATAAGCTATAAAAATTGTATAGAGGGTCAATATATTTATTGATCGGTTTAAGCAGGAGATGCAACTAATAATTATGTCATAAACTTTTTGAACAAATATGAAAGTATACATAAATATGAACACCTCATTCTACTCAATAAAACATTAATCCATATTTATGAAATATCTAATGTAAATGAAATCAAAATAAGGCTTTTAAAACCGATTGTAATATTATTTTTATGAAAAAAAAAATCAGAAAAATTAGGCTCATTGGATTAGAAAGTAAAAGTAGAAACAGTAAGTAAAATGATTAAAAACAGAACATTGTCCACAGAAAAGAACAACTATTTAATGAAACAATCAGGAATATTGAAAGACAAAATTGAAACAATTTTTTATTGGTTTACATTTTATCTCAAAAAGGAGCCTTTACTCTCAATAAATCTCAAAATATTTATCCAATGTGCCTAGTTGACAATTCAATATTAATAGTTGTAATTTGCAACATTATGTTAATTAGAAGCAATTAATATGAAGAATAAATTTTATTTAGGTATCTCGTTAATTTCCTGGCTGATGGTTTTAACACATATGTCTTTTCATTCAGAAATTGTAAGTCGTAATGTCGATGAGATTCACAGTAACTATACGACATTAAGAAAAAATAAAATTTTGCACATATAGGAAATATATTTTATAAACACATACACATATACATATATATTCTGCAATTAATTTCAAAATGTATTTTGCATAATAATTAATCCTTATTTGCATAAAGAAAAATTAAAGAGAGAAAGAGAGAGCAGCTATTAATATTGATTTGTTTGGTTTTCGAAAGCATCCGATTGAAGAATCGCACTGTTTGGAGAAGTAAGAGTTTAATCTACAAAGACAGCTTTCAAAAGGTTACAAAACTCTGAGAGAAATGTAACTTTAGATGATGACTAAGCAGCAAAGTCTTAAGAATTATTAATAAAAATTAAGCAAAAACAAAACTATCTCGGTTGCTTTTAGTAGTAAAAACTTTACGATATCCCGGGATAGTAATTAAATTTTATAATAGTGTGGATTACTTCAACCTACGCATTCCTGATACCAAACGTATTAATATTAATACCTGTAATTTACAGCATTATGTAAATAAGGATCAATTAAAATGCAGAATAAGTTTCATCTAAATATTTTGATTACTTCTTAGTAATAATTAAAGTTTTATGATAACCCTTAGTTTATATAAGAGAATACATACTTTTTTATGTATATGAGGAGATATATAAACTGCTGTTTGTAGAAAATGCAACACCATGAAGGAATCATCAGAATCAAATGAAATTCGCAGCAAATGTCAATTATAGGATATTATGCAAATTAATAAAGTTTCAGAGCCATCGCGCGTGCGCGGCGCGCGCAGCGCCCTCTGAATTGATGCTGAAAGCGTATAAATAAAGTGCTGTAGCGGGACGTTGAAAAAAGTCTATGATTATTTGTTAGTGGCAAACGTTTAGTGAGACCTGAGTATGCCTCCACGACGGAAGAATAAGAAATTCAAGCAACTTACGGAGTTTGAACGAGGGAGGATAATCGGCCTTCGAGAAGGAGGATTTTCCTATCGCGCAATAGCAGCTCGTATGCAGCGGAACAGTTCCACAGTGATGCGAGTTTGGAAGCAGTGGACCGACGAGCACCGAACAACTCGAAAAACAGGCACTGGACGACAGAAGGTGACGTCAGAGCGCGATGATCGACACCTGTTCCGCATGGCGGTGAATGATCGCACAGCTTCCTCCAGGCAGCTGGCAGCACGTTGGTCTACTGCTACAGGTGTACAATTGTCGGCTTCGTCAATTCGTCGTCGTCTGCTGCGCCGTGGATTGCGTGCAAGGGTGCCTTTATACAGGATTCTCCTCACGGCGAATCATCGACGGCTGCGTCGGCAGTGGGCTCTTGAGCACAGAGACAGGCGAGCTGATTGGCACCAAGTTGTCTTTTCAGATGAATCACGCTTCAATTTGTGGACCCATGATGGCCGTGTTCGTGTTAGACGTTATGCCGGTCAACGCTGCCTTCCTGAGTGTATTATTGAACGACATAGTGGTCGAACACCCGGAGTTATGGTCTGGGGTGCGATTTCGTATCATGGACGATCCAATTTGATACGAATTGAGGGTAATCTCAATAGCAACAGGTACGTCCGTGAAGTGCTACAGCCCGAAGTCGTTCCTTTCCTTCAAGGCATCCCTGGAGCTATCTTTCAGCAGTATAATGCACGCCCACATGTTGCGCGGACTGTTCGAGACTTCTGTTCAGCACAACGCATGCAACTTCTTCCTTGGCCTGCTTATTCACCGGATATGTCGCCTATTGAGCACGTGTGGGATATGGTTGGTCGGCGTCTCGCTCGTGATCCGCGTCCTGCAGTTTCCAAAGACGAACTTTGGTTGCGCATACAAGCGATATGGAATTCTCTTCCTCAAGCAGATATTCAACATCTGTTTGACTCCATGCCACGTCGTATAGCAGCACTTATTGCAGCGCATGGTGGCTGCACCAAATACTGATTTCGGACGCTTAATTTGTTTCTTTTGTTTTGAAAATTTCATCATTTATTTGTATCAGTACAAGTCGTTTCTGCATTAAATTTCATTTGATTCTGATGATTCTTTCATGGTGTTGCATTTTCTACAAACAGCAGTATATATATGAAAATTACAATTGTTTATTCCTTACAACATTAACTTTAAAATGTTAAAAATGCATTACATTATGGTAATGTTTTTTAATTATTCTGTTCATAGATATGTAAAATAATTCTAATTGATAATTTAAGTTTTATTTTTAAATAAAGAGTCGCTGAAATATAAATTGGCAAATGTTTTCACCACCATCATAAATAATGAATATTATTCAAAATGGAAGACATTAAGAGTTCAACTTCTTTTATATTTATTTCAGTTCTATCAGTAAATATTTCTTTCTTCTAAAAAGGCACCATAACCATCTGTGGGATGTGAATGTAATTTTCGCTTTCGTTTTCATAGAAATATTTTCAAAGATAAAAGAACTCTTTTTCTAGCTTCTTTTTAAAATGATCATAAAATTATTAACATATATTTTACACGCCACGTATTTTTCTCATCAATTTCTCTGATGGTAAGCATACCAATCAGTTGAATCATTGCATCTGATCGTCCTTTTTACTTATTTGTTTTCAATTTACCTGCCTTTTCATCGTTTGTTTTTCCTTTAACCTTCGACAGTATTTAACCTTAAACAAGACTGTCTCAAAAGCGATGTTGTAAATGATGATTGCACTTTTGAAAAAAAACCTGTTTCTAGCTATGAAGGTTGCTTTGAAAGGCGTTCAAGAAAATTACTTTCCTCCATTTCCAGTGATAGGAAGTCCGGTGATTATCACCTCACACAAGAAGAATTAGCCTTCTAAGCCCTTCAACCCGAGAGAACTATATTTCTTTTGACATTCGTTTTTCATTTCTAAGTGGAAAACCATTTTATTTCAAAGATTGCTGACCATGTTTAATCAGGATGCATTACGTTAGATTAATTTCCAGAATAACTTCATAAGAATTATATTTTTATAAAATTGAATAAATGAGATTCTCTGAGCTCTTGACACAAGAAATCAGCAAATATTTAATAAAAGATATTTAAATGAAAAAAAAATTATTTATTTTTTATTCAAATTATTAATATATTTTAAAGTAATAATAACTATATCTGTTTCAAAATATCATGAATATTAATTTACAAGAAGATATTAATTCAATTTCATGTTATTAAACGCGACATACTTCTTTCAATAATATTTATTTAATAATTTATACAACTAGGGAAAGCGATAATCCATTAAAATTAAAACTGAGTAAAAAGTATCTAAATAATATACTTTAATAATTTGAGTAATTAAAACATTAATGCTAGAAATAATAATATCTATATTAATAGCTTAACTGTTAATGAATTCGAATACTCATTTGACAGTTCGATCAAAAAATGGATTATATATACAAAAATATTTATAAAATTGTTTTATGTCTCTAATACCTTATCAAACACTTAAAAGACTTTTCATTTTCAACTTAAATTTTATTGTTCTATTAATGAACTATTTAAAAACTTTTAGAAATTCATTTATTACTAGTTGCAAACTTATTTATTTCATATGCTATTTAAAGGCAAATATATGAGGACAACAACTGTAGTGTTAACAATATTGTTAACAATATTTTCAGCAGTAAATTTTTGTTCTTTAACATATCAATGTAACAAACTTTATTAGAAAAAAAGTTTTAAATTTTTTTGTTTATAATAATATAAATGATTTCTTTCTGAAATTCATCATACTTTATATATTTATACTATATAACAAAAAAAAAACGACTCACCAAGAAGGAGAGAAAATTGGTGGATAGGAAAATTATGTACAGAATAGAAAATCATTAAAATTTCAGAAAAATCGAATCATTTATTTCACAGTTACATAGTTACAAAGTAACGAGTTCTATAAGGCGTTGACCCTCCTCTAGCCTGGATGCAAGCTGTCACAAGACGCGACATAAGAGTGTTAAAGCTCCCTGATGGTTTCTTGCGGTAGATATTGCCAAATTTTTTCCAACAATATATTATCAACATTCCCTGCTAGATGCAATCGCCTTCCCATCATATCACAGACATGCTCGATTGGAAAGAGATCTGGCTGGCCAAGGAAGTGTTTGATAAGCTGTAAGACAGTTCATAGCAACAAGTGCCGTATGTGGTCTGACATTATCTTGCTGAAAAATAAGGCCTGTGTACTGCGAATTGAACGGGAGCAAAACAGGTCTTAGAGTGTCGTCGACGTACCACTGTGCTGTAAGTGTGCTTCTAATGACGACCGAAGGAGTCCGGCTATCAAGGGAAACGGCATCCCAGACCATAACTCCAGGTTGAGAGCCTATGTGGTGTGCAATAGTAAAAGCAAGATCGGCACGCTGCCGTGGGCGTCTCCAGACACGTCTTCGATGATCACCAGGACACAGCTGGAAGCGGAATTTATCGCTAAATGCTATAAGTATCCAGTCAGTATCATTCCAACCTTATCGAGCCACTGTAATCGGGCTCGACAGTGTGCTGGCGTGAGTGGCAGGGGGCGTAGTTGTCGGTACGAGCGTAGATTTCGCTCTATCAGTCGTCTGTGAATGGTCATGGTGGACACTCGTGTGCTGGTCGCACGTCTGATGGTTGATAAGAATGAATCAGGCGCTGTGACAGCTGATCTGACTGTCCTCTCAATCTGCTGTGGCCCTAGGTCGACCACTACCATCATGACACTGAAAACTGCCATCACCCACCCATTCTTGCCAGTATCTTCTAATCTGAATATAGCTCTTCGTAATGTTTGGAACTCTTTGAGCCCCCAAATTAACCATAATGCCATAGCATGTAATGGAAATCACTGTGTAATATACCTGACTTTAAGAGTAGACCACACAACTTGTTTAACTGCAACATCACCTTTTTATTTTATTCTTTTTTCACTAAAATGCAAGTTCTTTTTCTTGCCCAGTTTTCTTTTAAACTTTTTTTCGTTAATAAATGCAATTATTTTCACTTTATCACTCTATTACTTTATAACAAAAATTGTTAAAACAGAGAATCAATTACAAAAGGACATCAAAATTCCCAAATTACACACAAAAAGAAGATCATTTAAGGACAGAAAGATAATTAAGGAAGATCATTCTGACTTCACTGATTAAAAAAATCAACTTATTAACGTATCAATAGTCTCAAAATACTGAGAAGTATTAACTGTTAATAATATTAATATACTCATAATTTTTATTTACAACATTCTAAGTTTCGTAGTCACATCAACTCAATTTTCCTAAAATAGTCTCCTTTCCGTTTATAGATCTCTTGCATCACTAAAAAGAAAAAACTATGTTTAGCAATATAAAGCATTAAAATTATTAAAAATTCTAAATATTTTCAAAAAAAATTTTTTTTTTAATTTTAAGAGATAACTTTTTACTTAAAATTATATATATATATATATATATATATATATATATATATATATATATATATATATATATATATATATATAATATTTTTAATTGTCAAAAACAGAGAACAAAAGAAAGAAAAAGTTAGTCAACAAAGCACTTAATATACATATCAATATAACAGAAAAAATTCATAGGATATAAAAAATGGCAAGATGATGAAGCATGAAAAACAAAGAAAAGAAAACTAAATGTCACATTTTAAAACTGTGAGTCTGGATTTTCATATAGTTGCTGATAACTAATGTTTTACAGGTACAAGACAATTCCCTACATAAAAATGTTATAAAAATCCCAAAAGAATACCATAAATTCAAAAAAAAACTAAATTCAGTTAATGAAATTAAGTAAAATATATATGTAGACAAGGAAATATATTCGATCTATTTCTAATGAAAAAAGAAAAAGAACAATATAAACAATAAATCAACGATATTCTTAAAAAATTATAAAAACTTATAGGAGACATCATGCATAATATAAATTTTCATGCAAATCTCCCATTTAAAGGAAACTAAACTTAAATCGGAAATGGGGAGTAATGATCTCCATGAAAGAGAAAGAGTACTAATAGAGAAAAAATTGTAAAAACTTTAAGACAAAGAAACTAAAGTAAAATGGGAAGGAGAAAAAAGGGAGATAAAATAAAAACGAAATTTATATATAAAGATAGAAAAAAATTAAATTTATAACTGTTATGCTTTCAATAATTCTTATTCAAATTCCAAGCAAAATCTGCTTCTAGACAAACGTTTTTGACTTAACCAAGTTAATGTAAATATCTTATATTTAAGTCAAAAATCTAAAATTACGAAAAATATGACTGTAAAAATATCCAGACTTCATGGATTTTCCCATAGTGGCAAGTTATGTATCTTAAAGGAAATTAAATCCCTTTTTAAATCCTACCTTTGTTCATACAAAAATATTTTTTTAACAAAGAATACAAATTTCCATACCAACATAATAAGATGCATTTAGTTTCCTTGAACAGTAAAATGTTATAGAAAGTATAATTCATTTCTTAAATTCTGTTATATTATAATACCTTAACGTAACTTGACAGAAAATACAGCTTGCTATTTTCAGTTTTGAACTAAGAGATTTATAAATACCACTCTTTGATGTATAAAAATTTCCGCAAATAAAAAAAAATTATTTTAAAAGTAATATATTTTCTTTAATATATAAATCATAGAAATGTCTGCATTAAAATACTACCATGATTTGACTAAAGAATTCAGAATTTTTTATTCTCTATTCACCATAAATTACTCTAATTTTACTAATTGTAGTAAAATAGATTTTACACGAGGAATTTTAGTTCCCAAGCTCAGCCAACAATTGAAACAACTTTAAAAGCCTTAAAAGATAAAAAAAAAAAAATAGTAAGTTCTCAATATAAAACAGACATATACCGTTTTCCTTTATTCCTTACAAAGCTATCTTAGAAAAGAGTGCCCATTTTCTTTTTAAAATTTAATACATTTTAAAGTATAAGCGATGGATCATACAACATTCAAATTCATTCAGGGATGTATCCTTCAGTATAAGAGGCTTCTTTCAAAACCATTTTACAAGAACGTATACTTACTAATGTAAAGAAGTACCATCGAAAAGGAATTTAAAAATTACGCTTCAGGTAAGAAGCACATGAAAAAAGAATACAATAAGATCTCTATTATTGCTTCAGCTCATTTTGAAAAAATAAAAAATCGAAATCAGAAAACTTCTTTAAAATTAAAAGAACTTACCTTTTTTTTTTTTTTTTTTTTTTGAAGAGGAGTTTTGCTATAAATGTAAGAAATAATAAATGGAAAGAGAGAATATCTCTAGAGAGTATTATAATCTTAACATTTACAGCACTTTTTAGTTATATCTATAGTGAAAGGCAAATGTGAAATTTTAAGTAATTTTATAAGTTTAAACTAAAAGATAATAACCTATAAAGTTTTTTTATGTCTTATGATATTTTTAAGTTCTTCTCTATGTCACATAGTTTTATTTAACCAAAGAATTTCTTATACGTTTAAGTATAAAAAAGTTTAAAACACTGAATTTTTTTTATGAACGTAGTATGTAGTAGAACGAACACAAAAAAAGGAAAATTTTAAATCACAATATAGTTATAAAAAGGAAAAGCAAACCTTCTTAATCGGAAAATACCACTTTAAGAACATTTCAATGAATTGAAAAGTTGATTTAAAATTGTCTTTAGTGTTTTTCAAATGAAGACATTGTTATCGTTGCACAGTTTAATGCTTTTAAAAATTGATAACGCATTTTAACACATAGAAAGCCACCAAGTATAAATAATCTCTTGAAATAAAAAAATTTATGTGTTAGTTACTTAGTAATTAATACATGACACGTTCATTGATGTTTTTTTCAGTGCTCCATTTTTTCTCCTTTGTCAAAAGTTTTTTTTTTTTTTTTTTTTTTTTTACGAATCTTACATTTTCTGTACCTTTTTTTTTCACATCTAGCAAACACATTATTCTTCGTAACATTTTTTTTAATATTGACATATTGGTTTTTAAATTATTTTTTAAATAAAACTAAATATAAATGTTGATAATAGTCAGTTACCTAGATTTTTATACTGTAATTAAATAGTTTTAAAAACTTCATAACATCAGTGGTAGTTTTATAATTAAAAAAAGAAAAAACGTCTTTATAAGTTTTTTGTTCCTTAGTTTTTTTTGCTAGACTTTATATTAGATTTTATTTTTGCAACTGAATAAAATTATATATGTTGTGCATTGTTCACTACAATTTATTATTTTTCTAAATTTTAAGATTTGACTGTAACATAAGAAATACCTAATTAAAATTATACTTAACTTCTTGTGCAGTAGTATGCAAAAAATTCTCTTTTAAGATTAAAAAAAGTTCTGTTTTAAAATGGAAGTAATTTAGTATTTAAAAAGAGAAAAGTTTCTTATTTGTTTAAAAATTGCGGAGGAAAGCCGAATCAGAACTCTGAAAAAAATTCATAAAAATAAATAGATTTGAATTAAAAATTTAAGTACAAAAATTAATTTCATTAAAAATATTCAACCATGTATATTTAAACATTCGTATTCCTTCTTTTTACTTGGATAAAAAGTATTTGAATGTAACATTTCTTTGAAAAAATATTTCAAAATTAGATTGTCAATTAAGTTTATAGTGCATTTCAAAATCATTTCCATCATTTCTTATTTTTGATCTTTGAATAAATCCTATTAATCTATTTGTAAAAGATAGCTTCATAAATTTCGTACAGTTGAAACTGCATTATATATCTAATTTAAATTATAATGTTATACTGTTATATTGCTTAAAATCCTGTAATCCTGCTTATAATACAACTTTAATATTTGAGATTTCCTTATCTCTTTTTGCAATAGGTAAAAGTTTTGAACTGAAATTTAGAGAGTATATAAAGTTTTCACTATTTCATAAGTAATTCAAAATTAAGTAAGCGAATGCACTCAAATTTAAAATTTATGCTTAAAATTACTACTCAGTACAATCACACAAAACTGTTATTATTGTAACAATTCTTCTTATTACTTTCAAAAATTTTCGATACTTTTTAAAAACTTTTTTTCCCTTTTGGGTGAAAAGTAACAATTTTGGGCATTAGATTTGTGTAAGAAGGCACATATTTATATTATTTATATAGAATGATTAAACTATATATTTTACAAACATACTCAATATCATTCCCTACAACACATACTCCAAACAGATACATTGCACTTGTAAAAAGTTATAAGAACTTTTTTTGCAAATGCGCTGAATATTAAAGGTATGTGATTGCATGAGGTTATTTAGATTTAATTGTTATCACTGTATGTTTCTGGCTTTTGTATATAACTTTATTTATTCATAATGAAAACTAAAAAAGTATATTAAAAGTTTCTGTGTCTTAATTTATAATGATGTCTTTCGTCCATCTCATAATCTGTTTTTTTTTATCAAATAAGAAAATGAGAAACAATAAATTAAATCTTATAAATACACTTACAATCAGAAAAAAAGACTAAACTTAAATTGAATTAATTTTTCTTTGATTAACTCCGTCAAAACTCCATCCTCCGTTTGACTTCCCTGCTAGATAATCATCATCAATAAACTGAAAGATTTTATTTTTATCCCTCTACAAATTCTAGTTCTTTCATTTATTAATTGGTTCCTACAGGAACAAAAAGATTTAACAAATGAAAAAAGAATACCATGACAGTTACAAGAAATCGAAAGTAAATGATTGTACATTTCCAAAACTCTTAAAAAAAAGAAGCATTATAAGCGTATTTTTCGAACTTTAAGAAATAATTGAACATACAAAAATAACAAAATATTAGAACTTTATAAAAAACATTTAGTTTCTTTTTTCAAAAATGTTTCACTTATTCGTAACGAAAAGTAAAATCGCCACTAACCATATATGTTTCATATATAATTACTCTCTCTCTCTCTCTCTCTCTCTCTCTCTCTCCCACACACACACACACACATATATATATATATATATATATATATATATATATATAAAATCAAATTTCAGAATAAGTTCTTTTAGCTCATTTTTCGCCTTTTATAATATTATAATTTCAAAAACTGTTCTATACACAATACATGAACTACTTTAAAAGGATAGTTTCTTATATCTAATGCCTTACTTATAAAGTCCGTGTTTTACATCTGACAGCTTATCGTAGAACTAGTTTGCAATAAATTTACTCTATATTTTTCTGATTTTTCTCTTCATTCACTTTTAAGTCTATATTTTCATTCATCTTCATTTTTATATTATAAAGGAACATGACTTATTTACAAAAAGACTAGCAAATAATATTTCAAACTGTATTGCATATATACTTTTTTTTAAAAAAAAATTGAATAACTACTTCATATGTTTCAATCCATTTAAAGTGAAAGTAATAAAATAGGTAGTTTTATAACTTACTTTTATTTACCTCTATTAAATTCTCTCATTAAATGTTCGTCTTATAAAGAACTTAATACTTCGTTAACATTAGATCTGAACCAATATTAGGATTATAAAATCCTGCATTAAATATTTATACATTTTTTTCAATTCCATTGAATATTTTAAACAATTTATTTTAATATGGCAATATGATTCAAAATAAAAATTCATTTGAATCAAAATTATTATTAATAATATCCAGCAATATCACAAATAAATTGTACCTATTTTTTAACTCTACACTATATATTGAAGGTGTATACTGTAAGATATTTTTTCTATAGCTTCTTAAAATAAATTCTAAATCGTCAATTTCTAGAAAAGATATATCCTAGTACCTTGAACTCATGTATAATATTTCATCAAGAAATAAATTGAAATCTTATCCAAATATTGAATACTAGTACAATTTAGTGTTATTTTGAAGATTAGTTTTAAAAACATCTTATACTAGACACCACATTATGTCTAAATATTTCTACATATAATGTTATACAGAAAAACTTGTTTTATTAAGAATAATACTGAATTTTTCATTGTTCTCCATTATTTTTATTACTTTTTCGCTTGTCTTTCTTATCATCTGAGAATATTCCTTAAAACATTGTTAAAAGTTTCATTCAATATATTTACTGAAATAATAATGAACAGCCTCTGAAATGTTTGTTTTGTATTCATCCCAGCTATGTTTCAAACATGGCAAAGATAAATATTTTATTTTATTTTATTCAGAAATCACTTAGAAGAAAATAAAGTGTATTGATATAGTGGGAAGATGCGTGTTTTTATTCTAATGATTAAAAAAATATTCCCAAACATAAAACTTTATGCATGTTTTAAATTAGGTATTTTTTACAATTTCGAGAACATATGAATAAACGTCTTGTATTTTATATTGTTAAATTATATTTAATAACAATGATTAAATGTTGATACAATACTAATTGTTAATTTATATTTAGTCTACATATTATCATATATTTATTTACATTTGCAGATTTATTTTAATTATTAGTTAGAATAATATGAGCACAAAAAAATCACAAGAACCAAAATCAGATAGAAAAAGTTCATACATGCCTAGAAAGAATTTTCTTTCAAAATGTATATTACATGCAACACATTACAATGTTTTGTTACGAACCTCAGATGAGGCTTTCCTGCAACGTTACTCTTATAAGAGGAAATAGACATTTACGGAGATTTCATCAGTTAGCAAAAGGAAAGTTTAAGTAATGATTCCTTAACCTTGATGACTTTGACAACAAAAATATGTTACTAGAATATTCTGGAAACTAGTCAATACCTCGACTGGCAGGAAAGTTACATACTTTCCTGAATTTTCTCCTTGGTGTCATATGTGGCTGGTGTGTTCAAAAAGGGAGAGACGTGAAGCTTCAGGAATCGATCGGAAACAGTCCCCATTGGCTGGTCGGATCTGTCGGCTGCGTAGTCAAGCGATTCTACCGACACAGAATAATAAGTAATACATGAGTCTGTACTTGCCGGGAAATGTTGGAGTCTTCCTTGGAAGTATAGAGTATTATTGTGTATAGTATGATGTGTCCGTACTGGGAAGTGGTAAGCTTGTGAGCTGAACGTTAATGTACAAGTGTGACTCTAGTACAAGTGTGTCTTTGTTCCAGTTGTGTAGCTAAACTGTACAAGTGCAGAGTTTTCTGTTTGGGATGTTAATCTTTCCAAGCTTTGCTACCAATGTTCGTTTTGTCATAAATACAGGATTATGCAAAATGATTCATCTGATTTCAAAAATAAACGATACAGAATAATAAGTAATACATGAGAACAAAAGTAAAAATAGAAGGATTTTCACAAGTCTTCGGTATAGCTTCGTTTAATTACGCTTATAATGCCAATTCGATATTTAAATTCTTGCCAAATATGTTGTAAAGTGTCAGAGGTAAATGATTGCACAATTGGAGAAATCCGTTGTTTAAGTTCAATTATCAGGTAACTTATTTGGACAGTTGTGTAACATCAAGTCGACTGGTCCACTGCAATCGCTTCAACCACGAGGTGATTCCATGAAAGTTTCTGAAACAGCTTTCGTGAAATATATTCATGACAAGCATACGATCACCATCTATTGTTCACAGCATAAGACTTCCCCAGTTTTCCTTTGTATTCATGTATTACTTATTATTCTGTGGCGATTACTTATTTAAACATGGAATTTTGAAATCAGATGAATCACTTTGAATAACTCCGTACTTGTGAATAAAGTGTCATTTACCATTATCATCATTGCTAGACTAATTCCACTCTTTGTACACCCTAGAGAGTTTTGTAACAGAATTGTTGTTAACTTTACAACGAGAACAAAATTTAATTTTAAAAGTCCCCTTTTAAAATGTATGCTTCCAACCTGACTATTCTCATATATAAAGCGACACAATTTTAACGAATTTCAGTAGAATGTACGGTGAATTAGATAAAAGTTGCCACATCTAGAAATGCTATAAGGTTATGTATAATATAATTTCCATCAACTGTAAAATTATCTGAGAAATCAATATTGCTCAGATTTTTTCATCTAATGATAATAATACGGTGCGTTTTATGGTTGTTTATTTCATTTAATGGTAATAATATGGCGTGTGAGCAGATTTAAACATTTACAAAGAAAACTTCACTGTAAATTAGTTTCTGTATTATTTTACGTCAGCAATTCCAACGTTTAAATTGCTTATTATTTCTTGGAATATTTTGATAAAGATTAAAAATTCATAAAAACTACATTAAAAATGAATTATAAACTATATTAACATTGTTTTATTTTCTGTGGAATGAAAGGCAATTAAAATGAAATGACTCTTTTCACACATTACATATTGTAATTTTGATAAATTAAATAATAAAATCTGAAACATCTGCTCTATTAGGAGATTTTTTCTTCGATTATTCTGAAATTAAAATATTCCTCCACGTTACAATTATATGCATTAATACATATAAAACAAATCGGAGACAATTAAGTAACTGCATATCTCCCGCCGATATACACATATTATAATAAAAACAAATTAAGTTAAGTGCGAATCGTTGAGTTTATTGTTAAGTCGCATGCTAAATATTTTTATGATAAACAATTAAAAGAAATGGGCTATGAACAAATGTACTCTTAATTCATTAAAAAAAACTCATTACATCGTTAAAAAGTACGTCGCAAGTATCATTAAAGAATGTTATTAAATTATTTTTATTTCATGATTTTTCAATTTGAATAGATTGATATTTTTATTCCTGATACACAACGTATGAAAACAACTAATTAAAATGAAGAAATATCATTCATTTCAAATGAAAATGAAAAAAAAAGTGTGAAACAGAAAAGTCCTGGAAAATTTAAAATATTTCGCAACCGCTCAACAATCTGTGCAAACTAAGTATGAGATATCTTTTAATTTTAGTCCTTAAAATACAAATGAAATGCTAATATCTGTATAAATTATCATCTTTAATTTTCCCTAGTCTCCATTCAATTTTTATAACAATAAATAATTATTTTTATCTTTTGAATCAAGCAATACTTGGTGATTTTGAAATTAAACTGTTATCTTTTGTCGTTTCAGATTTCCTTTTAATTGTCAATTCTATTTGTTTTAAATATTCTTTAATTTTAAGTAGCATGTTGTTTGCCACGCCTGTAACTAGTTGATAATTCGTACTTAGTCATATATTTATATTTAAAGCATTTTTAAATTTAATTTTGGGTTTAATTTTTTTTTCTAAAATTTAATAAAAAAATTTAAAAAATTATGTGTCCTTCTAAAGGCTTGAAGTGGCTTTTCCACATCATAAGAAATGTACAATGAACAATTTTGACACTATGCTACAGCTTATATTTAGGTTTGAAATTTAATACTCATTTGGTAATATAATTATTAATACTCACTCACATAAATCACTCCTTACCATTGGAAGGAATTTTTTGCATATACATGCAATAATAAGCTATCAAAGTTCCCTCATTCAAGTAGTTTTTCTTTCGTTGACGCTTATAGCAAATTATAATGGGACAGTGGAGCTTACATACATGGGAGAATAAAGTTTTGGGTGTCTTCAAAAATATCGTGTTTTAATCAACAATAAAAAAAAAAAGATGCAACAATTTGCATTCTATTGAAGTTATGCTTCCTAAAAGACCAAATTTTGTAGAAATGCAATGTCAAAACAACAAGAAAAAAAAAGAGAGTAAGGTTTAGAGGATGGAAACTATTTTCCTATCAGCTGTTCAAATTTAAATACAGTTAGTGTAGAGGTTTGCTTTTCTTCTCATGCGTCTCACAAAACGTTTGTTCTTACTACTTATGAACACAACTATTTGCCTGTATCTCAAAAATAATTTGTCAATTTACAAAATTACCAATTCATAGGGTATTTCCTTTGTGAGTGGGGATAATCAGAAAATACCAAACATTTTCAAAATTTATTGTTATCTCTTATTAATCTCGGTAAATTTAAATAAATTCTAATAATACTGAAGCTTTCATAATTTTATGATATAACAATGCGGCTATGTATACATGTTTCTTTCTCCTAGACAAATCTTTAACTGTAAAAGTAAAGGTCTATTTCATTATATTTAAAAATCAAATCAAATGTCATCAAACAACACGTAATTTATATACTTCTGATATTATTTTATTGATAACTATTATTTTAGCATTGTAACGTCTTAGTTGCTTAACTTATCAATATATATTCATATTAATGTCACTAATCCTAGTACCTATTAATTGAATTTAAATTATGAAGATGATAGCTTAGTTTGAAATTTTGAATTTAAATAACAATGTTTATATTAATATCCCCACTCGCAACTGAATCATTTGAAGAGCAAGGTCTAGTATCAGATATTTAAACTACTTAATCTTAATATATCCTAAATAATAGTCTCTCAAAGTCGTAAATGGAACATGTTACATCTTTTTTTTTTTTTGGTTTATGTCTGAATATTGATAATGTGTGTTATATATTTATTTATTTAATAGTTAAAATTAAGATAATTTATTTTCACAAATAATCAATAGTTCTACATCTACTTAAGATCAACAATAATTATATATTATAAAGATACTGTTGAATATCATACGCCAATTTTCACTTTCAATTAAAATCTCACTCTCTTTACTTAACACCAAAAAAAAAACACTTTCTATCGTTACTCTTTCATTGTGAGTAATAGAGAACACTCATATTTCACATTTCTAACAATTTTGGGATTTTCCTCTTAAAAACACATTTTATCTTTTAAGCAACTGGAACAATCTAATCTAAAAATATTTAGGTTAATGATGTAACTACGAGTGTAATTTCAAAAAGACGCACGCACATATGCTTCTCTTTTTCAAATCATTTCTCATAATGCTGGAAACGGATGTTGTTGATGTTCCTATTGCATCTAAAATTTCCTCATATATCGTAAAACAATTTTTTCAAGAAAATCTGCCTGATCTTTCGTCATCGTTTATGCTTACATGACCATCACCAATGCGATGGACCGAACTAGAAACTGCATAGCGGTCCACTGTTGATTCACCGCACTCTTGACGCAAAGCATTGTAGATTTCGGTAGAGTTTCTGTAACGTAAATTTTCATTCTTAATGTACGATCTTTGTCTTCCACACTAATAAAGAGCAAAACCATTGCAGGCTCTATTTTGAACACACTTTAATAAAAATCGAAACAAAATATCGTTGAAAGAAACACATGTTGCTACTTTGAAGTTTGAATTACAATTGGCATAACTTTCCCTTACGATGCTATTACCCTCCTATATTTATGCATTTAACGCATCCAAGCTAAAATAAAAGTTTTGAAGCGTTTCTGTGTTTTTTTTAAATTTAAATTCTTCGCTTTATTCTAAACCTGCTGATCTAATCTAACAATTTCTGCGTCTAAAAATCTCCCTCGATAGCAATTCACCTAACTCCCAAACAGAAAGGGAACTTTCATGCTCGTATTCCTAACCAAATTACATACTCTTTCAACGCACTTCAACCACAGACCTGGGACAACACAACTCCACTGGCCGGTTACTTACGTGAACCACACCCTCTCACTTTTCCTATCTTCTCTCTCGTCCCATCATCACTCCCAGTTACCTGCGGCGACTCTATTTTCTTATTTTTCCTATTATTCCAATCACTCACATCGAGAAAGAGGAGCCCTAGACTTCTGAAATCTCGAAACCGCAATAACACCACTTTGTGTATTACATTTGAAATGATCCTTGTACAAATAACAATCTTTCGAAACTACTTAATATTAATTACCTTTCCATATTTTCCAACAGTGTAATAATATATTCATCAGCTAAGTATCCTGAAATACAGTTACACACAATCTAAATCAGTAACATTTCTCTGAAAATAATTTTAATGGAAACATGAAGCTTTAAAACTCCGCACAAACCAATACAGAACATATTTTGAAGGGGTTGATCTATTTATGTATAACTGAGAGAGAAAGTAACAGAAAGGGAAAATAATTAATGGTAAGTAATAACGCCATCATTACCAAGAGATTATATTACATTTTCTAAAGTTGATACTACCTCTGTCTAATAACTATAGTAGCAATTGAATATTTAAACGAGAATTTTTCGGGAATGCAGCTATAAGTATTGTTTTAGCGCAAAATTCCAAGAATCAAAACCAATATTTTATCATACGTGTTATTTGTGTTTGTGAAACTTCTTTCAATATTTTCTTTAACCTAATTAATACAAATTATATCTATTTTCATAATTTCATCCGCAGATTGAAATAAGTTGTTTTATTTCTGTTGAATATTAACCCATTGTAAAAGCAACATGAAGAAAGAGAGGTTTCAAGCAAAGATCGGTTGTGATTTTCCAGTTTTTGATTTATCAAAAAGAAAAAAAAGTTGCATAAAGGTGCAATTACGTAGCATGGATGGGCAATTCGCGATTTTCTCTTTACTAACCTCATTTTTTTTTTTTTGTAATTTAAATTACAAAAAAATAATAACTGATTGAGAACCCAAATTAAAATTTGATTAGGTAAATTAGATGAAGATAAGAAGTTTAGTGAATTGAATTAAAGATAGTGATATATATAAGTGAAATAGATTTGAAAGGAAAAAGAAATGGTGTATTAGATAACGACTAGTTGATAGATATTTGAGCTTTGCATTCATTAATTAATCATTTAGGTTGTCACGACTCCTAAGTAAAGTAATACGATTCGTATTTGCTAAAATCGAGAAGTGCTTGAATCGGAACGAGTGATTTGGTAAGCTAAGACATTATGGGAGAGTAACCTTATACGAAGTGGGGCTATTAAATAACGAGACTGCCGTTGCTACAGAAGAAGTACGCCAACGCCAGCGTACGACAGCTGTTTAACGTGAAGCTTTATTTTTCAAATGCAGTGTCTCTCGCTTCTGTAAACAAATCTGTATAGCCATAGCCTTCGTTCGCACTGAAGTTATTTTTGTGTTTTACCGGAAAAATGATAAATGTAACAATGGAGCAAGGAATTGTTGTGAAGTTTCACGTGAAACTTGGAAAACCGATACTGAAAGTTATTATTTATTGAGAAAAGTGTATGGTAATGGATGTTTATCACGTGCACGTGTATTTGAGTGATTTACGCTTTTTCAAAATGACCGAGAAGTCATTGAAGATTATTTACGTCAAAAATGGTTGACAATACAGAAGAAATCAGTAATCTGGTTCGAATAAGTATTCGTATGATTGCCGAGACTGCGTGAATAGACAAAGAATCCGCACGTCAAATGCTTCCACCAAAACAATGCGCCGGGTCATTCCACATTGTCTGTCAAGATGTTTCCAAGCCAAGTACACCTTTCCAGTGTTAGACCTTGATCGCCGGAATTCGCACCATGGGGCATCTATATGTTTCCTAAAGGTGAAATCTGCATTTTAAAAAAAGATTTGAGTCTGTTGAAGTTGGAAAGAGAATTCGGTCCGAGTCCTGAAGGAACTGATAGAAGAAGACTTCCAGAACTGTTTCAAACATTGGAAGATTCGCATGGAGCGTTGTAGTGATAGGGAAGGGCTATATATTGCAATGATAAATAAATAAATATATATGAGATCAAAATAAAATGCTTTACCGCTTCAGTCTCGTTCTTTAATAGCAATCACACCTTGTATATTTTTTGGTAGTCAATAAAGTGTTTTGTCCTGCTCTTGTGTATCTTCAATTGAAATTTAGAACTTACACTTAATTTCACAAAAATTAAAATTAAAATACTTTTTTTAACATTTTTTCATGTATTTAGAACCGATTGATACAAATTATTCTAAAATTTATGGTTCAAATTTGACCTTGGGTCTGAAGAGGTTAAAGCACTATGAAACGTTATGTTACAGAAAAGAATAAGAAATATTGCGTAGAATTTTGTCTATCAAAAATACTTCCTGACGCAGACGAATTGATATACAATTTTAAGACTCAGTAACGAAATTATTGAAAAATCCAGAAACTATCTGAACACTCAAAATAAAAAAAAACAGGAGTAATATTTATTTATTTATTTTAATTTAATACAGTTTTTTATAATAAATGTTACTTTCTATATGTATATTTTTGTTACTACTATTATTATATGGGACAAATTGAATTCATTAACCGTTACTAATATTAGGAGACTGAGGGAGTACCACAAATTAAATGTTTAAATATTCTATGTTATAATCTATGGTTAGAGATTTTAGGTAATTTAAATGAATTTAAAAATAAAAACAATTCAGATTTTGTTAATGTTCTGAAAAAGAAATTGTAAATTTGAGTATAAAAGTATTTTCTTAAAAATGTAACCCCATTTCATAATTCGTAGAAAGGAATCGTAGTTTGAATTTCGGTTGAGAAATGAGGGACTATAAAAGCACAAATCCCAAGAAAATTTTCGTATCCTTTACTTAATATTCCTATAAACAATAACGAAATATTTTATTCAGTAACACCGTTAAAAAAATACAAATTATTTATTTCATTTTATTTCTTAAAAAACTTAAATGAACGGGTGTTTTATTTTTTCTAACAAAAGCTTTTGATTATATAATTTAACTAAATGTACGAGTATTGCATCCTTTAATAATACTAATATTATATATCAGCACTTTTTCGTTTCTTAAAAACTTTTATTCTACAACAATTAACTGACAAAACACTTAAACAACATCTTACTTTAATCCTTCGAAGACAAAGCATATTATTTTATATAATCAAGTTTGAGAAAAAAACAGAGTCAAGTATTCTTAAAAAATATCTTATGTTAAGCCAATTAAATGTTTTCGCTATCTCATCTAATTTATCATTAAAATGTATTTTTAAAAATTATATATATATGCGTCAGTTTAAAAGAAAACATGATTACCATTCTACAACCTCAAGAATTACTCCAGAATAATTTAGACACACAGTTTGCAGTTAGCAAATCTGTGCTCTTTTTGAAGCTTGCTTAAAATTCTTCAATTTCTGTAACTCTGCGCATTTGTTTGCTTATTATTATAAAGATATTTTGACGGTACACATTTAAACTTTAAAACAGTTTCATTCAAAGTGCTCGTTAGCAACGGAGATACACATTAATTACCTTCCAAATTAATCACAATACTTCTTTTAAAAGTGAGCATCTTTAAAGCTTTGCAGTGCTAAACTCTCAAGAGAGATGGTTAAAGGCCAAGACAAAAATGATAGAAAAGGCAAGCAAATAAATGACGAGGCCTTCAGCATTCTCGGTAAACCTTAATTATTTCTATTTTTACGGCTCACAACAAGTGGAAAACGTTGGAGGTTTTTTTTTTTCTTTTTTCTATTTTTTAAAACTTTTCATTCACCACACTCCGAAAGGCTTAGTGTTTTGACACTAAATTATTCCACAGGCGTAAAATCTTTTTGTTTTTCAAAAATTACATCATCACAAAAGGAGTGAAGTTTATGAATATTCATGAACGCTGCCGAGAAGCTGCTTAAAGCTTGGAATAGCTTGCGTGCATGATTGCCAGCCACTGTATATAAAACAAAATAATATATATTCCAAATTTATTGCTTATTCCTTATACTAGACATGTCAAACTCAGGATAAGAAATACTTTCCCTAACACTTATTTTAATACATCGCGAATAAGGATGTATGTAGAAATATAAATGAGAGCTGTTAAAGAGCATTCAAATCGTGTTATGATGTGATTAATATTCCAAAGTACTTTCAGCTACAGATGTTCTTAAAATGCATTTATATGATCGATCATTACAGACATATTTCTTCAATACTTATATGTACCTTAAACCATGAATTTTTCTAACTATATATTTTTAAAAAGGAAAAATTTATTAGTGTACATTATTTTGCGTTTAGGGAATATTAACATACATATAACATGATTGCACAATTTCATTTGAGTGAATCTTAAGCGTAGTTTTTAGTTTTGTATCTACAATGGAGAATATATAGTGTTCTATGAAATTATAATAAAAGGCTTCGTTAATATTAGGCATAGCAAGGTAGCCATGTAATTATGAACACGAAAATAATATTGCAAATAACGTTTCTTATATTAAAGTAAGTAATTTTCATAATTTCTAATTTTTACATAAAAAATAAATATCTAAAATCCAATCTAAAACTATATAACAGTATTTCAATGAAATACTTATTTCTGCAGTAATAAAGTATTTTCATTTCCGTATGAATATGTATAAGCAAAAGTCTAATTTTTTTTAATATAATTTTTTTTTAATTTTAAGTCATTGTTTAAGTTATCAGCAATGAATAATTAAGTTCATTGTATGTGAGTGAAGTTTAATTTTATCATTCATTTATATTTATAAGCTGCTGTTCTAAAATGACACAAGAATTTCACAATGGTATAGATATTCGAGCTGCAATCCATTTTTTCCCTTCGCTCTTAAAATTTTAATATGCATTTAAAAGGTTTTCTAAATCTGAATAACGAAAGCTTCTGTTTACCTTTCCAGACATTATGAAAAATTTTTCTTCATATAAATACATAATAGATTTGTGTTGTATTAATAGGTAATAAATATTGCAATATGTGTCTCATTATTCTTACTTAGTAAGGAAATATATATACATTACATATATGTATGAATAATTAGAGATATTAGGTATACTTTTTTAAGAGATTCTTGGGTTGATAATTTTTTCTTACATTTCAAAGTATTTTTCACATTCCTGTAATATTTTAATACTCAGTTACTGTTCTAATAGATATAACACTTAACTAATCGTTAACAATACACAATATATGGATACAATATTATAAAACAGAATCATATCTTTGAAATTATTCAGAATCCCTTGACCTGTTAAATAGAATACCATCTTTTCGAATAATTACTAAGATTCTAAAAGGGTTTTATAATTTAGACTATAGATAATATCTATAAACTGGTGCAGGTTTTTGTTCTCTGCTTCACTCATTGTACGCGTAATGTAATAGTATATTTTAGGAATGCTTTCGTTTTTAACACTCTGGGGTAGTAAAAAAATAGATAGTGATCTTAGATGGCAAAAAAAACCTACTTTAAAATATAAAAGTAAAACAAGGAAACCTAATGGAAAAGAATTATCTGTAATTCTACGAAAGAGCTTCAGGGGATGAGCTGAGAATTCTAGAAATCACACAGTATAAACAATTCTTCGTTACAAGAATTCCTGAAAAAAAGCCTCAAGAAAGGCGCTTAACTTCGATTTTCAGATAAAATTATTCCGAGAAAGATTTTATCCTTCAATATTTTTGTATAAATGCACACACGTCTCAAAGAGAAAGAAAAAGAAGTGCTATTATAAAAATTTTCGTAAGAAGTAAAGTTGTCTTAGCGGTTCTCTTATTGGGAAGATGAATGTGAAAAAAATGATGTGCAAAAACCGAAATAAAGTAACAAGTTTTATAACCGAGTCTGGAGAACTGTGTTCAAAATTAGATTACGACAGAAAGCAAATATTTATTATAAGAACTATTTCGCCCTCTTCCTAACGGTTAATATGCATTTTCTATTGAGTTCACTTTCAAATAATTAAGAATAAGATAATTAATGAAATTTTCAGTCTCATCAAGATAAAATGCTTTTATTTATGAAGTAATTTTCAGAAAACTATATCTTATCTCCGTTGAATCTCATTGGTAAAGAAATTATAGTAACTAAGCGATAATTTGTTGATTTATCATGTTTGAACGTTATCGGAATTATATGCTTAACAATTATCTGTGTAACTGTAATAACTAGTAATATACAGGAAACTGTCATTTATGTAATGTGCATGATTATATATATAAGTTAAACAACTTTATAATTGCTAAGCTAGAAGTGCTCAATTGGAAATTGAGATAAATGTTCTTCTATAGATTATTTTCACCAAAACCTTTATAAACACTTTTAATAGTTTCTTATTTCTTTTATTGAAAATTTAAGAATAATAGAAATAGTCTCTTTTTTTTTCTTTTACTTTTTCTGTCAAACAAAATCGCATAAAATAAGTTTTATAACAGAAAATGTGCTTTAAATACTTCATTTTTTTTAAAAAAAAAAATATTTCCCTGAGCTTTTAACAACTGTCAAATCATTTGTAAAGAGAAGCCATAGGTATAAGCATGATGTTTTTACGATTAAACTAGAATTCTTCGGTAAACATAACGAAGAAAAAAAAAAAACACAAGCACTGCATTTCAATTCCCTGATTTGCGATTAATTTCCGGTACGGATGTAAATACTTTTCTTTCCTCCTTCATTTTGACCAGATCTGCTACACTATCCTGTCCCATGTTTTTTGGTCTGCTTTTCCCATAGCTCCTGCATAGTTACAATACTTGAATTTGTCTTGTTAACGAGCTCAGTTTTATACCAGCGAGCGATTTCGCCTAAGACGATTACAGTTTACTATAACAGCTAAATTATCCGTTGCTATAACAATTATCTGTCGTTAGAGTTGTTTTTCAGAATACAGAAATGGAAGCTCTTAAAAAGGGTGATTAAAATTGCAGTGAAGTTACCAAATATCTAGCCCTAAAGCAGGCAGACACATTTCTCTCTTCTTGGAATAGTGTGTAATGGAAAAGAAATAAATCAGGTTCTAGAGGAGTAATAGCCTTCAATAGAGGTCGTTAGAGAATCACCGCTGTGTCAATAATTTTCTGAGACTACACAGGCAGTTCACTTTCGTAAGCCCACAGAAGCAGTAGGGAAGCAGATAACTACTCACCGAGCTCGTGTGATTCAACATTATAATTGATTCATTTGTCAATACTGGGTATAAATAATATTGGAAAAGATTATTAAAGAGACTAGCTTCATCTGATAAAAGTCAAATTTATCAGCTGATAAACTGAAAGATATTCCTAGAACTTGCTTGTTTTAGTATGATAACCAAAAATGACTTTTACTTCGATTAACAAATTTAAGAACAAATTATCAAGGAAAAGTAAAAATAAGGATGTGTATAATATATGAGCTAAATCTAAATCACGAGAGAAATTGGTAAATGAAACTTACCATGGGTCAATAAAAAAGAGTTAATTGTCATTGATAGGTTAACACTGTAATATTTATTGTTTACGATGCTTTATTATTTTTGACATATTTTTGTTATATGTAGACAATAATTCGATATAAAAACCAACGTTTTTAAAAACAACGTTTTTATATGGTGACAAAGTTTATTTAAGAAAATTATTGAAATATTAGTTAAAACTGTTAGTTATTTTTAACTTTAAAATTTACATAAAAAGAGACATTTGTGAGCGTATTAAAAAATTCATAATACTCATAAAATCAAAACATATATTTAAAAGTTTGTAAGTCATTCTATTAAAAAAAATGGGAACCAGAATTCAGAAAAAATTATTGTGATAAGACACGGCGCCAAATATTGGAATCTTTCTTTCTTGCCAATGATTACTGACTAAAAGTCAGCAACCCTTACTATCTCGGAGATAGTAAAGGAGAGATAGTATCTCACCTTTGTGAGTACAAAGGTTTTACGATACCTCATGCGGCGTGGGGAGTGCCCGGTGTTCCCAAAGGGGGTAAGAAATTTTTTCCTCAATCCTAAAAGCGCCGAGAGGAAAGAATATTTTGACTTATTAAAACTATTGAAATATTAGTTAAAACTTGTCGCAAACGTCTAAATATTGCATTGTTAGGCGAGTACGAACGATTCCCAAAATTTCAAAGCTCTAGCTTGATGGGAAGTTGGTTAAATTAACGATCGAAAATTTGATGACACACACACCAAGTGAAATTCAGAAAAACGTTTTAAAAAAAATATGGGAAACAATTTGAAGGAAGACAAAAGAAGCTCTTATACAAGTGTTTAGTGTGATGTAGATGTATCGCTGTGTTCTATAATCACATATACCGATTATATAAGAAATCATCGACTAAAAGTGACAATATTACTTTTAAAACTCCAATTTATGAAATTATTTTTAAATACCCGTTTAAATATTTCCATTATTCCACGTTTTACGCTGGCAATTTTCGTCATACGTGAATCGTTATAACTTCATTTATGATTTTTGATTGTGTTGAGCAATTTTCACTGGAAAAAATTAGATTGAGCAATTTGCCTCATTCGAAAATTCTACATTTTTTATAGTCCTAATTTGCGTATATGTAATGAGGCATTCAAAAGTAATTTGATTACTTCTTTAACCTTTATGATTTTATTTCCATCCTTTAAAAAAGTTTTTAAGTATGGTTTCTTTTTGTAATTATTAATTCTTTTATAAATATTCTTTATATAATCCTGTTTTTGCATAATATTAATGAATTCTTTCAAACAATATCTTTAATGAATTTCTACTTTCATTGTGTATGTGTGTATTGCTCTCATATGCATTTATTGTTCTTTTTATTTAACGTATTAAAATGCTTAGAGACTAGAGAGATTTTTCTTGTTATAAGCATCGCATTAAATTCTTTTATGCATTGAGCATATTATGTGTTTGTGTGGGGGGGGTTGTGTGTGTGTGAATATATATGCTTAGTTATTTCTATTATTTGTCCTTACAAAAAACTATAGGTTTATTTTTAAGCGAATGCATAAATTGCTACATAAGTATGCAATTGGTTCTACTTGAGATCAATTCCTTTTATTTATGTGTTTTTCTTTTCAGATCTATGAAAATTCATATGTGAAGTAAAATCATGTTTTACTATATCACATTCATTTTTGTTTTATAATCTCAGATAAGTACAGTTATTTCTGTTGACTTATCTAGAATGGAGAGGACTTTTTCATATAGGTATTTTACTTCTTAAAAAATGTAACCAAATAATGTACTAAAAGAGGAATTAAAGCATCCTAAAAACTATTTCAATCTGTACGGAAAAAATGTAAGGTGAAAATGTAACGCATTAAATGCTTCATTAAAATCTAACATTAATATACTTTATTATTTTGTAAATCAAAATCATTGGTTAATAGATCATGTTAATGAGGTCTTCAAATTGAGATATATATTTTGAAAACTCTAAGCTATTCACTAAATCAGTACTTAAGAAAATATTACTTTAAAAAATAGACCACTCTCTCACCTTAACTCTGTTGTTCTCACACGACAAGGTAGAGTCCAAAGATAATTCACATCTAGAAATAACTGGTAATTAGATTATTACGTAATATACTGCAGTTATAATAGAAATTGTCAGCAGATTTCTATGAAAGGTTTCCTCTCAAACATATTGATACGAAATCAATGAGAAACGATTAATTGTCACTGATAAACTTGTAACACTTTTGATTTTTGAAACGTACAACTTGAAGTCAGAGATCAAACAACTTATCTCGAGATTGATGAAGGAAATATGTTATTGGAGAATATCTTCGAATAAGTTCATCAATTTTCTAAAAACAAAGTTTAAACGTAACGTAAATCAATATTCTTTCAAAATGTATTTATATACATTCAATTATTTTTGTGTTGTTTTACAATATTTTTTTGTGGGAAAAATTGTTTTTGTTTCTCCAAATACCATAAGATCATTCTACCAATCAATATCATGTATGTTTATTGATTATAACATTGGTAAATACTCAAGTATTCATATGTGTATCAATGTTTTTAAAATACTCTAATCTTTTTACCGGATTTAAAAATGGCTTATAAGTTCTTTGAAATATGTTATAGTCTATGATAAAAGGTCTTACTCATAAATTCTAATTAATTTTATTAACACACTTACTTTAAAGTAAAATAAGAGCTATTGGTTACGAACCTCGTAATTTTGAAAGAGGTCAAGTGATGAGGACCACACCTGAACTGGATTTTCTCTCTAAAATTCCCCACATCACCGCATCATCTGAAGTATTTGGAGACTCTATAGATTTAACGTGCCTCCACCTATTACATGACAGGATTTTAGTGATAGCAGGACTCGAACCCACGACTCGAATGGAATCAGCGCCGTCCTTGAGCTCGAGATTATTTCCACTTGGCTACCGTGGCTCATAAACTCTAAGAAGGTAAAAATAAAAGCTCTTTAGAAATATTTTTTCAGAGCAGAATTCTAAAATATCTTCCTTAAGTGACGTATTAGTATTGAATTTGTTGTTCCTTCAAAATAATCACTAGTGATTTAAATCCGGCAGACATCTAGTTTTTACGGGTAAACTTTCAATTTTTGTTAATTTCCAACCAAAGAAATTAAGATTTTATTCCAAATTCAGTTGCTATACACAATATAATGAAAAAGAGTTTCTTTTTAAAAAGTAATAATAGATTATAGTAATGTTATACATTTTCCTTGTAATTTCTCATTAAATGTTTAATTTAATTATTATTCACAGGTTTAGCTCATGCATCTTGTTAAAAAAACAAAATTCTCAATTAATTAGTATTAGGAAGAGTCATTATTATTTTTTTACATATTAAATAGTTCTGTAAAGTTCCGAAAAACGCTTCTCAAACGCTGTTCACAAAATTTAATGTTGTGATATCATTAGGACTCTAAAATCCTTCATTCGATCACATTAGATTATTCAAATTATTTCCCTCAGAATCGGTTTTAAAATTTTAAGCACGCATGATCGGATTAGAGCGCCACTTAAGATCGATGTTAGGGATCAACATAGCCGATTAACGCCGAATGTTTACCGTCCTCGTTTTACATAATTTTCACCACAATTTTAATGTAGGAAAGTCTCTTCAATGATGAATTGACTTTCTTCTAAGAACGTGTAATTTGCGTTAGGTGGCTTGTTCATTACCCCACTAATGGCGACGATTCGTTGGGTTTACACATTAAGAAGATTGATGACAGCGTTTGCGAAGGTACACTTTTCGATAATCTAAGTCGGGAGTAATTGGTGTGAGACTTTTCTCAGCTTGTCGTTCTGCAACTGGATTACTTACTCGAAGGATTCGTTGAGATTTCAAAGGAACATTGTTTTAATTTACGTCATGGGTATGTGACCTACTGAACCTTTGTTTTAACTTGTAGATACTTAAACTTACAGAACACATACATGAATAACTTAAGTGGAATTCCTCCATCTACTTGGGAAAAGAAAACTAGTTATAAATGTTTCTTCATTTTGTTTTACGATGAAGCAGTTCTGTACTTTTGGTCGATCGGCGACATTCCATGGTTAGACTTGGCGACAAGAATAAGAAATACAACAAGAGGGGGAATTTTGAAAAATAACTCGTATTAGAGTAATTCAGGAGGCAAAATGTGAAAAGCTACCCTAACTACTCTGTGTAAAATAAAATGATAGCTTATAATCCTGTCAGTGGAATACTAGGAAATATTTTCACAATTATTAATTATTATAATGGACGATATATTCTGATTGTAATTAAAATAACGTTAGTAATTTGCATTGGCATTATTTTTTTTGCAGAAGTATTTAATTTTTTTTTTTTTTTTTTTTTTTTTTACACTTTAAATATTCAATTTGCGAGTTTTTAAGCATTTGATCAATATTATTCGTGTTTTGCATTTGCATTAATATTTTTTGGAGTGAATAATAACGTAAATGCAACAACTTAAATGGTTTTTAGGTTATTAAAATGGCTCAGAAACTTATATTGGAGCTTATGAAATTGTTGCTTGATTTTATCGGATATGAAGCAACAACAGCTAATATGGGAAGAATGGTCTTTAGGAGTATATAAACACTGATACGTTGCTCGGAGACAGATTTATGAAAGATTTATTTTGGATAACATCCTACTTTGGAGGAATATTGCATCATTAATAATATTTCCTGGAGTTTCTTACCCAAACAGCACTTTTCAGTGTTCTTGGCGATGGTAATAAATTTTTGTTCGGCATTCAAAATGACGGACGCAGAATCAGACTGGGATCTAGAAAAGTACATAGAGATAGAATATAATTCCTACTCCACTTAATCTACAGCAGACGAAAATAAACTCAAAAACTGTCGAAGTATGAAGAAACTTCAAAATGCATATCATGAGCCACACTAAAGATGGGGATCGTGATGATGGGGAAAATAATTCGTGAAGAAACGGAAAATGATATAAACAGGTAACTTATCAAAGTGATTAAAGTAGTTTTATAAAAGGCGTTGTGTGCTTTTACTCTCTCCCGCATCCGGTAAAGTAGCAGGTTGTTCTGCCCATGGTTTACGGCCAACAGTTTGTATCAATAGCACACAAAAAAAGAATCACAAAATGATAATAATAAATTCATCAAACCAAACAAAGAGAAATGTCACTAAACGTAAAATTCTAGAAATTAACACACTTGTTCACATTAGTAACTCAAAATAAATTTTAGACAATGGATACAAGCGCTACAGTATCTCAAATTGATGTTAATGACTATAAAAACATACCTCAGTCGAAGCCTAAACACCATCTTCTAATAATGCTTAAAGCTTCAAAGAATTACATCCTTCAACCTAAAATATTTAATCTGCATAAGTCTAAATTTGCATAGTCGCCTTTCAGAAGAGTATATTAAAGTTTATTCAGATAATTGACTGCAATACAGAAGGTCATAGACGAACTAATTGAGAAAAAATATATTAATTTTACACCATCAAACGGATCAATGAACACCCTATAAAAGCAATAATTAAGAGACTTATCTACAGCACACCCATTGAAGACATTCGGGAAGAATAGCAAGATGAGGAATTTTTCCTCACTAATTAATTTAGTTAACCTATAGAAAGTCCAAGTAATCCATACCAATTCAATGATCACTCTTCCTCATCCAGAAATTTTTCACCATCATCAAGCTATGCTATCAACAAAGAAAGATTTTTGCAAACTATCAAAATAGAATCTTATAGTAGCATTAGAGTAACCCATTGTTACAAATGTAACCAATTTAATCACAATGCTTCTAAATGCCAGTTACTGTTTAAAATGTGGACAAAATCTTCAAACTATTCAATGTAGTACGAAAGAAAGAACGTAAAACTCTTTGTATCAACTCTCAAGATCATGGGTATGTGGATTCTCATCAATAATAACCAAGTTATCCTAAACTCACAAAATATTTTAGAAATAAAAATAATAAACTGGTCACAAATATAATAGTAATAAAATACGAAAGCCTTCTCCTGCGCTAATACAGGCAGTAATAAAGATCCCTCTACACTAATGATAACTTATGACGTGAAAAGAAACTTCCAGAAAAGATCAAGGAAATATTTCTCAAACAGAAATGGTATCCCAAACCTTAAAATAAATAATATTCATTTAATCTCCTTACAATATTCATAGATATTCTAAACAAAATCCCAGGATTTCTAAAGCAATTTCTTCGAATTCGAGAAGCAAGAATGCAATGTGAAAACCAAAATACTCTAAAAAACGATTAACAAATGAAGAAAATAAAATTAGGGTTACGTCAATAGCTCAGTCCCATCTCTAAAATTTCTACTTTCTCCAATTTCGTAAAATTTAAAATTTTCCTACTGATCTTCAAATAAATATTTCACAAAATAGAAATATTAAGTGATCTATACTTTGAAATTTTTGTATCGTATATGATTTAAAGAATTTAATTTCATTGTATTGGAAAATATTTTGTTTCTATATGTGTGAAACGGGGTGTAATAGCCTTTGTTGCTTATCTTCAATAAAATCAAGAAATAAATGGCTAACATCACTGATTGTTTTAAAGTATGTAAACACTTAAGCTTATATAAGTACAACAATTATTGCGTGTATGTGTGTGATGAGCATTAATAATTCGTTAAACTTTTATGACTATTAAATCTTGCAAACATTATGGATACAAACATAAACAAACATCATGATGCTTTCAAACAGACAAAAATTCAATAGTTACATAGTCGTCTGACTTAGAAAAGCAAATGCACGAAACGAGGTAAAAATAGCGATTAATATCTTAAAAAATGATAAACAAAAATATTAACCAAGGATTCTTCATCAGTCATGGTGGGAATTAAAATTTAAGTTTCATTAAGTAATTCCATTACAACAAATATGTTATCCCGTGTGAAAAGAGACATGTAAGACGTCTAGGAATCAATATTTAACACAAAAATGGGGGATTCTAAAAGCCACCATTTTCGGCAAAAATCATAATTATACAGATATTTATTTTCAAAATGAACGTTTCCTACTATTCTACTGTTTATTACGACAGAGGTAGCCAAGTGATCATTGATTACGAGCTCAAGACCGGAATTGATATCTTCGAATCATGGATTCGAATCCTGATGGCACTAAAGACCCATTGTGCATCAGGGTTGATGCACGTTAAATTATCGAGGCTCTTTCTGTAGAAGTGAAAATTTTGAAAGGGAGGTGCCAGCTGAGATGTAGTCTTCTTCACTTGACCCAAATTCAAAATTACGAGGTCCGTCACCAATAGCTCTTGCGTATTGCTTCGAAGTGTAACTTAAGTAAAGAATCCTAATCAGTCAAACAATCATATCAATAATATCTGCTCAACACAAATGTCTACTCACAACAGTCAGTACTCCTTATAAATATAAACTACGGTAAGGGTCAACCTGAGCTGACATCCAATTATTCATATCCACACCAAGTTAACAAGAAGACTTTACTTTTAGACAGATTTAACGCAAGCATATCCTTCTCTATATGATATATATTTTGTGGAATTGTACATCAAATATGTAACTCGATTAAAAATCACCAGCCACGAGCTAGATACTATGACTATTCAGCTATGGTGGCCACATAAAGATATCACTGAAAGCTCTGAATCACTGAAGAAAGAGGTTAGGGATCGAATAACTGTTTGGTGCCATTTGGTAAAATCTATTATCATCACTAGAAAGTCTGAAAATTTTATCACTAATCTGATCTTCTATTCTCGTTAATTAGTGTCTATTAGTTCATTGAACATTTTCTCTTGCTTGTTTCTATCCAATTTAAAGAAATGTTGAACACAAGCATTGTATATCATTTATAAACGTCTCATAATTTTGAGCATTGTGAAATGATAAAGTCGACACCTGACTTGACCTACCCATCTTCACATTATGCAACGCCTACGAAAGAAGACTTTGAGCCCGGACATATTTAACGTTCATCGATCCCGCTACACGACGGTCTTTTGGAGGTTGAGAGCCACAATATCACCCATTGGTTACGATTTCAATCATATTCCAACAAAGCTATTTGTTATTGTGATAAGGTGCATGTTCTTCAATAACTGCCTCGCTATCATCTAGTTCAATATTGAAAAAACCCTAAATTTCTTCTTAATTTACATTAGTAAGGCCTTTTGATAATCCCCTTATTGTCCTTCAAGAAAACCTTCATAACCTCTGAAAAAGAATTTAATTCGTTTGCATGATACTAGAGTTATACGAGACCCAATTTCAGGAAGTTTAAATTGCGTCCGAATGTCATTAAGTATTTTATATTGCATCTATTAATAATTACATTCTATATTATAAATACAATTCGAATTGTTCAAGTTATCATATCAATGGCAAAAAATCGAGACTCCGTTGGATTAAAATTCCCATTTCTGATCTAAAGGATTTGTAGTCTATATAAATAGCCAATTCGGTTCTCTTAACTCCAAATTAAGACCGTCGTGTAGCAGGAATTAGGCACATTAAATCTGTCAGGGTTGAAAGTTCCCACTTTGGGGTGGATGTGGAAAGTTAGACGTCAGCTCAGATGTCAATCATGTCCTGTGACTGTGGTTCAAAATTACGACGCGTATCAGACTGTGTTTACAGGCCTTGTGTCAGGTAGAAACAGGTAGCCGGATAAATGGCAGTGTAAGCAAATATTTTTATTTAAAAATATAAATTTTCCTAATAAACATATCGTATGGCTTCAATATGGTTTTAATTAAAAAACAAAACAAAAAATAATATTTTTTATTTAAATAATCATTTTCATATATGCAGATTTATTTTTATTTCTTATTTAGTTTCACAAGAAAAAATACCTAAAATAGAAAGAAAACATCAGATAGTATGTATCTACTTTTTAAATGTCATTCTTTCTCTCAATATGTATTATATATTTATAAAATACAGTCATTAATTTTATATATATATATATGTATGTGTGTGTGTGTG